>JAASLG010000110.1:0-43678 GCA_013365235.1 Cercospora sesami
ATCTCGATCACTTTTTGATTCCTTCGCTGAAGCGAGCACTCTCGTTCCCAGAAGTGAGTGACCTCACCAGTGCCATCTCCAAGTAGCTGAACCTCAATGTGCCTAGCGCCTTTCAGATACCGCTCGGCAAACAAGCTTCCATCGCCAAAGGAAGCAGAGGCCTCTCGCTGACAGGCGTCGTAAGCCGAGCGAATGGCGCGCTCGTCCCTGTTGTCGTCGATGATGCGGATTCCACGCCCTCCGCCACCAGCTGCAGCCTTCAATATGACGCTCCTGCCTGAGCCTAGGCTTTTTGCAAATGCCAGTACATCGTCAATAGAGGAGCCTCGATCGGATACAGTTTTGGTACCATCGAGAATAGGTACGCCGGCTTCCGCAGCCAATGACCTTGCGCTCGGCTTATTTCCAAGTCGCGCCAATTGCTCGCTTGTTGGCCCGATGAACACCACGCGCTCGCGCTCACATAGCCGTACAAATGCAGCATCCTCAGATAAGAAGCCATAGCCAGGTGCGATTCCCCAACATCCTTCCTGCTTGGCAATGTTGACAATATTGGCTGCGTCGAGGTATGCAAGTGGTCCTTCTCCAGAAAGCGGCACAGACTTGGTTGCGAGGCGTGAATGTGTCGAATCTTTCTCCGAAGGTGTATACAAAGCTACTGTTTGGATTTCCGGGTAAAGTGAATATGTTCTGATGAGACGGCAAGCGATTTCAGAGCGATTGGCGATCAGGATCTTGATGGGTTGGTTGGGAGACATGATCCAGGCGGCCGCGTGAGACTTGTTCCCTGGATGGCGGTGGCCTTCGATAGCAATCGTGAGCACGATATCTGTCTTGCGTCTACATTGTCTGCAATGTCCATGTCGTTCCTGTAATCTGCCTCGGCAGCGACGAGTCGACCGCTGCTGTTTCTCCAGTTCTCGGTGTGCGGCTTATGTTTTGTCCGCGCCGAGGTTGGTCTCGGAGCTCCTTCAAATTTTAATGTACATTTCAATGGACGAAGCACGACTTTCACCATGGCAAGAACGCGTTGCGCTCCGCCTTTGCCTTGTCGTACACCTCGTGAACCCGTTCCCTCACCTCTTTACTCGCCTTCTGAGCAGCATACGCTCCCTCGGCTCTTCTACTGTCCCATACTTGCACTCTCGCACCAGCATGCGCACTCGCCCAGATGCTCTTTGCAATTCCCTGTCCAGGATATGCCAAGAGTCCTAAACTTCCCGCGAGTGTTTTGCTCGCCAGACTGCCGCTTCCCTTGGCAAGTCCTTTCACACCACCCAGCCAACCTTCGTCTTTCGCGCCGCGGACCGGCATCATGGTCAGATCACGGACGCCGTCTCTCATGCCAAGCGCCACGGATTTCGCTGCAACAAGGCTGCCAGACTTCCAGTCTCTCACTTCGCCGTATGAAGCAGGACTATCGCCCCACATGCGCGGTGTATTCCGGAAACCCTCTGTTATTGCAAGCGGCATCTCGACAAAAGCCCCGCGATAGAACGTTGGTATGATCTTGCCGAGCGACTTTCCTGAAGCCAGAGCCATGGAGCCCGCGATTGCCATCTGATTGGAAGACTTCTTTCGTGCTGTTGTCGTCTGTCCGCTCCATGTCGAGCTGGCCGCACTAGCCGATTCTGCCTTGCTTTCGTTGCCGCCGTTTGCTCCTCCACTGGGACCAGCACTTCGGCTGCGACCTCGACGATACTCTGCTGCGGGCTCGAGAACAACGCCAGCTGCATCTGCGATCATATCTGTCCCAACGCCGATCGTGGACGAGAGCAAACCCGTTGTAGGATCCCAGCGCCGGTTCTCGATGATGATGCGGCTTGTGCGATAGCTACGACCACCAAGGGTCAGTACTGCATCGATGAAGTCGCTAGGAAAGGCATGGACACACTTACTCCTTCAATACCTTGGACTCTATGCATTTACTCTCAATCAAAACCTCTGTGGCAAGGCGGGACACTTTCTTGGGCCTGCCGTTAACCTTGAAGCGCCAAGACGCAGGCTGGTCGGGGAGAAAGTCGCATTGCATCTGCTCCGATGGCAGATTGTTGAGAAATGACATGATGGCTGCACTGACGCCGTCTTCTTGTCGCATTTGCTCGGCGATCTGGGTGACTGCAGCCTGCGTAGCCGGTTCATGGCAGAAGCGCAGCGCTGTAGCTAGATTCTCTGCATTCAGGCTTCTATGAGGTATGGGCTTAGGGCCTGCGCTAGCAGTTGCCACTATGTCACCCCAAAAAGGCTGATCGCCGAAGAAAGGTATGATGACTGTCGGTCTCGCGTTTCGTAGGCCGCATGCTAGTTGATTGGGTCAGCGACTGGACTACGCACTCAGCATTTGGCGCGAGTATACCTGTGGTGCCTGCTCCTCCATGATGTACGACTGCAGAGACATGCCGGAACAACCATTCATGAGGACAATCTTCGAGCCAAAAGACATCCTTACAGGCAGGCCCATCGAGATGGCTCCAGCCGCGAGATATGATAGCACGATACCCGCATTTTTGAACAGCTTCCAGGATCAGAGACGACATCGCAGCCGCATCGTCCAGGACGATCGAGCCAAAGCCAATATACACAGGAGGTGGTCCGGCCTCGATAAAGGCTCGAAGGTCATCGGGCGGAGTATAGTCCGGGGCATCACGGAAAAAGAACCCGGAAACATCGATGTGTGCTGGCCAGTCATCAGGTTTCGCCATCAATGCTGGGCTCCAGCAATACGTGAATGGGATCGACAGAGTCGATGCTAAAGATGGTCCTTCAGTCAATGGTACACGCTCCAGACCAATAAATTTCCTCCAGGCGTTGATCACGTCTCCAAGTCCTTGCCAGGTCATCATCTCGACCACTGCATAAGAAAGGTAATTGGCAAGTCTGGGATTCGCGCCGTTCGAGATGTTTGCAAGAGGATGAGGGAAGGCCGTCGTTGCTGTCCAAGGCATGGTGAACATCAAATGCAAAGGTATTCCCAGTGCCTCTGAGCAGTGAACATGCGCAAAGCTGGGCGGGTTGGCGATGATCGCGTCTGCGACGAATGGTTCGCCCGACAGAGGGTCCGGAGAGATGCAACTGTCCCAGCATCCCTCAAGCATCTCAAGTATTGTTTTGCGCTTGTCGGAAACGTCGCCTCTCCGGATCGATTGAAACCTAGGCAGAAGACCAGGGTTCTTCACCATGTAAGCCATCAAGTCTTCTGGATCCCCGCCGATAGGATAGAACTGCAGCCCAGCTCCGAGCACAAAGTCCTCGAACTTGGCATGTGTAGCGAGCCTGACTCTGTGGCCATGCTTCTGTAGGCCATTGCCTAGGGCCACGAACGGCTGAACATCACCTCTACTTCCGACCACTTGGATCACAATGTTGAGCCGCAAAGGGAACTGGCCCGGCGAGCCGTATCGTCGGTATGCCGGCGGAGGAGCGACTTCGCTTTCGGATTGATGTAATTGAATCACCTTTGACAGCGTCCTGTTGAAGTGCGACTGGAGGTCAATGTCGATGCGACCATCCTCTAAACGGCTGTTAGTGACATCGCAATCTCTGCGCCGACATCGACGTGGACGGCTCAGGATACCTGTGATTGTAGGACTGCTGCAGTCCTCAGCTTCGCTGCCAACAGGCTTTCCAACAGATTTCGGTCGAGGCGAATCCTGTCTGCTGATGTCGCTCATTATGCCGGACCACTTTCGCGCTGACAGATGGTTGCGAATGAAACATTCTAGGAACTGATCATGCTACGTAAATGAAGGATGTTTCTCCTCAAGGTCTGTGCTGTCATGACGGGCCAAGATCCCTCAGACACTATCACATTGGACGCTGCGGCTGGCGTTGGATCTAATAAGAGCAACTGCTTTAGCTGTGTGCGTTAGTGGCTTCATCGTCACTGCTGCACCATTGGGCAATATCTCAGCCACCATTCAAGTGCAGAGCTAAGTATAGC
The DNA here is from genome assembly GCA_013365235.1 of Cercospora sesami. Taxonomy (NCBI): domain Eukaryota; kingdom Fungi; phylum Ascomycota; class Dothideomycetes; order Mycosphaerellales; family Mycosphaerellaceae; genus Cercospora; species Cercospora sesami. Next base: position 3,941 of record JAASLG010000110.1, read on the forward strand.
CACTGCGAGGCTGCCGTTCCTATTCTGCGGATAGGTTTAGAAGGATTGTGTTAGACTGGCGCGAGCTGCAGAGTGCAATGGCGATCGCGGTGCTGGACCCTGAGAGGCTTGCTAGTACGGACACCGTATTCACGAATACGCGTATTTGAGAACTCACTCCACTTGAGTGAGACATCGCAGTGCAGTCGCATACCCGACAGTGGTCGATTCTGCCACCTCAATTCAACGCCGGAGACTATCCGCTCCGAAGCTTACCACCTGCAACCAGTGAAACACTCAAGCCATGCAACTTTCTTGGATCGACCAAAGGCGCCTCTGCTTCGGAGGATCGAAATAGGCGCTTTCAATCCCCACAGAAGGTATGTACTGCCAATTAAACCCGTGTTTGCTACTCGATGCGTGCTTGTACGTCTCATACGTACAGGGAGACGTGAGCAGTGGCTGTCTGACAGAGCTCCAACAAACACGCGTGATGACGATCACTGCTCTACGGGACAATCTATGGTGATGCCAACTGAGGAATTTTAATGTAATGTCTGATCCTTCAATGGCAGTGCAATCAAGCATCAGGATCATGTGTGCATGTATCGACATCATGACACCTCTGCTGGCTGAGCTCGAATGGGTATAAATGGCCTTCGCGATGGCAACCACGTCGAACCAAAGGCCGGTAATAATACAGAACTTTGAGAGAAATCCTGGAATTTGCTTTCGACTCGAAAATCATGCCAGCTTTCATTCGAAGCTGGAAGGCAGCCAGCCGCACCGCTGTCACATTCTTGACACTGCTGCGGCTCAGCGGCGTGCAGGGACTGAGCTCGAAGAGCTATTCTATCGACTTCAACGACACCCAAATCATGACCGGCTTTCCACCAGTAAGCGAACGTCGCACTACAGTGTGAACATAAGTTGACATTGTTTGAGTGTGACGCTCTTATATCCGCAAATCTCTCCCACGCTGTACACCTTCCGTTTTCACCTCTCTACGATCCTCTTCTGGACTCATACTGGTCGCTCAACGCAAGAAAGGCCCCATGGTGTTTCGTTACTCCAAGCACCGCCTCTGAGGTCGCTCGAACAGTCAGAGCTCTTCAGTTCATTGACGGCGCTGGAGACTGGCATATCGCGATACGCAGCGGTGGGCACGGAGGTGACAACACAAACAACATCGCCGAGGGAGTGACCATCGACTTGTCTCAACTGAACACTACGACATATGACGCGGCGACGAATGTCGCATCCGTCGGGACCGGAGCGCGATGGTTGAGCGTGTATTCTGAGTTGGCAAAATTCGGAGTCGGTGTTACCGGTGGACGAGAAGGCGAAGTAGGCGTCGGTGGCTTCACGCTTGGTGGCGGCATTTCATTCTACACTGGGCGAACGGGTTTCGCCTGCGACAGTGTCGTTAACTTCGAAGTCGTGTTGGCAAGCGGCGAAACAATCAACGCCAACGCATCTTCGCATTCGGATCTATGGCGAGCGCTTAAAGGAGGCGGCAGCAATTTTGGCATAGTCACCAGGTTTGACTTCATGGCTTTTCCAGCTCAGAATATGTCGATGGAGGTGAGATCAATTGGCATAGAGCACGCGGAGACTGTTTTCGACGCTGCTGCCGCGTTCGCTGATTTGGATCGGTCGTTCAAAGACAATGCGATGCTCGCGTCCGTTGCTTACAGCCCGGTGTCTGGAAATATCGCTGCATCGGTGATTGAAGTCAACACCAGGGACGATGCCAATACGACAGCCTTCGACGCATTCAACAGCCTTCCGACACTGACACCAAGCAAGAAGGAGTCAGTAAACCTTGTCGACTCAGCAAATCGCTCATCGACCGCCTCAGCCTCAAGTCTAAGGTAAGTGGTGCAGGCAGTTTGCAAATAATCATTAGTTAGTTTACTAACCTTGTTATCAACAGGAATGCAGGCTCCTCTTTGACAATCGCCAACGACCCAGCCGTCTTGCGCTATTGCATAGAAGAACATGCCAGCCTAGTCGCTGATATGAACTCCACCCTGGGCCCGCAAAGATTCGCAACAATCACAGAGGTTCAGTCGATCCCAGCATATTTCGCAGACATCAGCGAAGCCAAGGGTGGAAATATGCTTGGCCTTGAGCGAGGTTCCCGCAACAAGACGCTTCTGGTATTTGGCGTCACTCTCGTTGGCCCAAGCAGTGATGAAGAATATCGCCGCGTCTATCAACGAGTGGCGGCTATGGGGAGCAGAATCGAGGCCTTTGCGAAATCTGTTGGCGCTAGCGAGGAGTTTGTCTATATGAACTACGCTCACTCCAATCAGGATCCACTCGGGAGTTATGGTGCGGCTAATGTCAAGCACATGAAGCAGGTCGCCAGGAAGTACGATCGCGAGGGCTTTTTCCAGCGAAGGGTACCAGGAGGGTTCAAGATCAGCAGAGTGGCTTGAACTTCAGTGTCTTGCTGACCGATCAGAGGAGTTATCCGGCTGGATCAGTGTTGTTGGTGAAGACGGTGTTACTCTGACTGATCACGAACCGGGTACAATCCTGATGTGGTGCTCTCCCTGGCTCCAAGTTGGAAAGTGGATAAAGTGCACGATCCATGCAAAACTCGACTGCACGCAAATTTGGCACTCATAAAGATCATCTAGATTGAAAAGCATTCGCGATTCAAGATTCATATAGAGTGGTTCAAGAACATGTATCAAGGATGACTCAGCCGCGTAGCGCTACCTATTTGCGCCTATCCTGCTGCCTGTTTCATTGGTGCCTGCACCATTGACACTCAGCTCAACTTCGCCCATAGAATTCCTTCTAGCCAGACGTTCTAAGGAGTTTCGACGCGCAAAGCGTTCTGTGATGGATGCACATCGAGAAGGCACATGGGGAGAGCATGATGACATTGAACAATCAACTTGGCTGCATCAGATTCTGCTCTCTTCATTTGTGCCTGGGCTTTCAACTCTAGCCCTACTTGCCCTTAACTCCATCGAAGAAGTAGAGACCAGGATGCAGAGAGTGAACGATTGGCTCAACCCTGCTACACCTCCAGTCCGTATCGACGGCGGGCCTTGGACAGGAGCTCCTGAAGATGAAGGCCATCTCCCTTTCTCTGACCCATACGACGGGCCTCTCCCAGCAGTCAGAACCGAATTCACGGGAGGTGCGACGATTGTATATGGCTGGCCTTCAACTGGTGGCGTTTGGGTACATGAGAATTGCTACGCAGTCGAGCTTGACTTCCTGGGCGTTTCGCGTTTCGCGATCACCCCAACGCAGCGATATTCGAAGGCTGAGGATGAGTTCTGCAGACTTTTGGAACGGATCGGTGCGCGTTTCTACGAGAGCGTCTTGGCCTAAAACAAGCAAAGTTCTCGAAGGTCAGATTTCGAAGTGTGGTACGGCTGGACAAATGGCGTTCCCGAGGGAGGCGTGTGGGCACTCCGTACAGTGGGTGCTGAAGATGCCGTTCTTGGGGTTTCCAGAATTCGAAATGCGCTTACAATGCAGGAAAGGTGTAAAGCGATAGAGATGTTGGGAGGCACGTACTTCGAGAAGTGGGAGGACATCAAATGGGAGGACCCAGCACCACACTCCGAGCCGTAACTAGTGTGTGTTTCTCACACGCTGGTCGTCTCAGGAACTGCACTCGCAGCGGCTCCTCTGTCCATGCCATTTGTGGTGACTCTGTGCCCATGGCTCCACTGGATCAGACATAGCAAGGCGCTGCTCCGGCGGGCACCTCGATCGCGGTGAGACGTTCTCTTGAAAATGTCTCGTGGACAACATGTTATCCACGGACGCTAAAGCTCGTTCATTAGTAGAATCCGTCTTTGTTACTCGTGACCCGTTCAATTGTGTCAAGCATGGGCTTGAGAGATGGCACGTGGATGGATTGTAAAGAGCCATGGCAGAAGATGGTCGTGTTGAATACGATCCATGTGGAGCCGATCATCGGACCTCGTCTTGGCTGGTGGAGTGACAAAGCAACAGCAACGCATTGAGTTCCATCTACATACCTCTACAGCCTCTATCGAACACACGAAACGTGATACAACACGATCGAGACACGACCCAGAGTCATCATGGCATCCGATCCCACCATCCCCATGCCCCCTCGCGATCTCGAGGAGATCGCATCTCTCGACAACGCGCTCGTCTTCCCCACCTTCACGGCGCAAACTGCCTGGGTGCTGGGCTCACTCCTCCGAACCCGCCTGCTCGACTTCGCCAAACCCACAGTGATAGATATCAGCCTGGCACACGGCAATCACTGCCTCTTCCATGCCGTAACCCATTCCGGCACAGCGCCCGATAACGATTCCTGGGTCGCGCGCAAAAGAAACACGGTCCTGCGGTTCGGGAGTTCGACCTGGTTCATGCACAACAAGTTTCAGGGCGACGAGCCAGCTTTTGCGGCCAAGTTTGGGCTGGGTCATAAGGCCGGAGAATACGCGATCCATGGAGGTGGTTTCCCAGTGCGAGTGCAGGGCGTGGAGGGCATTGTGGCCGTGATTGTTGTGAGCGGATTAAAACAAGAACAGGATCACGGAATTGTCGTCCAAACTGTGAGCGACTATCTCCTGGAGCTGGGAGTCGATGTAGCAGAAAAGAAGAAGGAGGATTGAGTAGTCATAGACAACATTTGGACGCCAAGCAGTCCGCTTGTTGAGCGTCAGCATGCCACGGCGAAGGATGCATTGGGATACTGTGCTCTAGTCGAGCGCGTAAAAGCCTCATGCGAAGTGTCCATCCGGAAGCCGCGTCTTGCAGTTGCATAGCGCCTACAGCAGCGCTGGAATATCTAGAGGCAAATAAGGCGTCGATGCGAATTGGAGTAGGAGCAATGCAGCGTGATCCGCTCGCATAATCTCGCGGCTGCAGTCCAGGCTCGTACATCACATTACCACCATCTACTCTACAACAAATCTACCTCAGGACGGCGAAATTGACTGAAGCTCATTCGTCTACAGTGCTATGCACACAGGACTCCTGTTCGAATCGTTATGACGGCCGGGATCCAATCCTTGGGCGTTCGCAAATGAACCGAGTCATCGTATGCGCCCGAACCCTGGTTATATCACTGGACTTCGGAGCTGCGCGAGTCCGAGGCTTCGGTGCATCTCCTGGCGCGCCTTGGAGCCGGCATTGGCATACGGATTGCAATGGTACAAGACGGGATGCTGCGAGCTGGTGATCCTGCGGTCCTGAACGACGGACGACAGCGCATCTTTGCTGTTCGCAGAACTATTGGAGCTTCTTCGATGCCACGTCTTCGACGATTAGGCGCATCGGGGTTCTGGAAAGCCCGGGAGTCCAAGAAAACTTCATTCGACGTGGGCAGGTTGGAGCTCGTGGCTTGAGAGCTACAGCTCAGCAATAGCCCTGGTCAACTTGGGCGATTAGTGTCGCTAGGAAGCTGCGGCGTGTGAAAGGGACAATGATTGCCCCAACCGGAAGTCTTGATCTTCGACGGCTGGAGTATCAGTTTCCCGAGATCACCTAGCCAACTCCCAATCGTCACTGCGCACGTTGGACTGTCCTTCAAGAACGAGCCTACAAACAGTCCGACGGCCCAATTATCCGGCGCAAGGTTGAAGTTTATATCAACGTACAAGCCAAGGGGCGCCTGAAGCAGAGACAGCACGTGCTGTTGGGCGTGCAATGATGAAGCACGAAACTCTGGAAACCTGCGAGTTCCGTTCCGGACTCGGCGCCGCGCACTGCCGCATGCCCTTCTGATCCTCCCTCAAGCTTTAACTCTACGACATCTCATGAGTTCGTCAGACTACGCGTTTTCAAACAGAGCTGCTGTCTTCAGTGTTTTTACGACAACATGGCCGGCACAGCTTCGTCGTCTCGACGTTCGCTCTTCTCTCGTTATTGCCGCGTCCTCAACCAATCAGGAAGAATCTAGCCTGACCAGAGACTGAACTGATCTACAGTACCATGCTACATGATGAGTGATCTGAGCATGCAGTCCGGAGAGCCGCGCATGGCAGTAGACCATGTTTCTAGTCTCAATGCGGTTCTCACATGGTCTATCACGGCCAATACCATGCTATCAGATCCCGCCCAGCTACACATTCCTAGTTCCGTCCAAACTCAAACTTCGGATGAAGCGGGGTCGGCAAAAGCTGGCACTTGTCCAATGTTGGTATATAAGTGTTGTTGTCGTCGCTCGTCTAGCAGCCTGTCAAACACTGCCCTCATTGATTCGCACCTCAACACAATGTCGACTTCAAAAGCGGCCGGCAGTGCTGTGGCTTTGTCCAAATCCATCGCGGAAAACACTGCATTGATCGAAACATATCGCAAAGAGAACGGTCTGCCTCCTTTGGACCTGGAGACAGATGCTACAAATGCCGTCTATCCACGGCAAATTGAGCAAGTCCGTCAACGTATCGTCCGAGACACTCAACAGCTGCAAGAACTGGTATCTGGGCCAGGCGATCTTTGGCAGGTTGCCGGCATGACAGAATCAATCTGTCTGGGACTTATTCGCGTAGTCAACGAGTTCCAGATCCCCGACATGGTACCTCTCGACTCAACAGTTTCGTATGAAACCCTGTCAGAGAAAACATCGATCCGCGTAGGGGTTTTGCGCCAGATCTTGCGAGCTGCCATCAGTTTCGGAATGTTCAAGGAGCCTCAACCAGGACATATCGCACATTCGGCTATCACTAAGCGTTGGGCTGGGTCGGAGGGATTACAAGCCTGGATGAAACTGCTTGAGGCTGTCACTCTGGGCGCCACCAATCTTTCCGCCGCACTACGTAACAATCCAGAGATGGACAGTCCTGCGACAGCGCCGTATTTGCTCGCTTTAGGCACCGGCGACTCAAGCTACTACGAGTATCTTAATCGAAACCCGGAAAAGGCCAAATTGTTCTCAAAAGTCATGAGCAATTTCCAAGCCGGCGATGGTTACGATCCGCGGCATGTAGTCAACAACTTCGACTGGGCTGCATTGAATGGAGGCCACCTCGTTGATCTTGGTGGATCTATGGGTGAGATTGCATTTGCCCTGAAAATGAAATTTCCAGAATTGCAAATCACCGTGCAAGACCTGCCAAGCACTATTCAAGCTGCGCGCGAACAACCCGATCTCAGAGGAGTGAACTTTATGGAGCATGATTTCTTTGATCCTCAACCTATCCATGGAGCCGATGTCTATGTGAGTAAAGTCATGAGTGGAAACCCTGCCCAAGCCACAGTAACTATCGCTTACACCTATTACTCTTCAAGATGTTCCGTTGGATCCTGCATAATTGGCCCGATGCGTTTGCGGTACGGATCCTGCGGGCATTGATTCCGGGGTTGAAGCCCGGGGCGAAAGTCTTGATCGTTGACGAAATAGTGAGTAAAGTGATAGGTGGCTGTCCTACCCAAGCCACCACACGTGACACAGAGACTGTAGCTTACATCTGTTACTTTTAGATGCCTGCGATCGGTACTGCACCCCCTCAGGTTGAAAAGAACCAGAGAATCTTGGATATCACCATGCTGGATACTTTCAATGCGAAGGTGAGAGAGCTAGAGGACTGGAAGGAGCTGTTTGCTGAAGCGGATCCACGATTCGCTATCGTTGGAGTCAAAGAACCTCAAGACTCGCGTCTGGGCTTTATCGAAGTGCAGTGGCAAGGTTGAGTAGGGAATAAACCGGATACATACTACCAATGTGGTCTCGCCCGAATGATTTACGATACCTGCATGTCCCAAGGTATTGGCGAACAGCGTATGGCCCAGATCTCGTGCTAGAACACGATCTCGTGATTGCGGTGAGGGGTTAGAATACACATCTGAGAATTCCCGTTCTCATTTCAACAAATAGGAACCTCGCTCGTGCTGAATTATTTCACAGCCGCGCCTGTGTCTCGACATCCTGCTGAGTCACAACTCTGGCAAACGTTGCTTCAACGTCATGCTCATGGATCCAAGAAGGATCCGCGCGGCCTTTCATTCTCGCCCTCAGCTCGTCGTCCGTCTCTGGTCTCCCGAGCCTCTCGACCGTTTTCTGGTTGTTTGCGTGTACGGTCGCCAACACCCGATCTGTGTGCGGCTTCCTGGTCTGCTCGTATATCCTCAGTGCTGCCGCAATTTCAAGTTTCGAGGGCTTTCGTGCACTGGAGTGAAAGAGATGCAATATCGCCCTGGAAAAGGCCCAAGCATCGTCTAATGCGAGAGATCCGCCAGCGGCAAAAGCTCCGCCATGTGCGTGAGCAGCGTCGCCAGCATACGTGACGTTGCCATTTCCATGGACCCAACTATCAAGAGCCGAGGCGAACGTATTCGGGTACATTCTGACGTTCGGTGTGGCTTCGATCATCTGTCTCACAGTCGGGTGCCAATCTTGGTAGAACTCCTTGAGGACCTCCAAACCGCCTTCAGAATTCCACGTTGAGTCTTTGTACGCAGCACCCGGTGCGTTGGGATCACTATAGCTTCCTCCGACGATTGTGAAGAGATCTTTTCCCAGCTTGGAGGCGAAGAATGTTCGGTCTGGTCCCCACCAATGATAGGATTCTTCAACAACTCCTGGAATATGCTGGACCAGCTTCGCATTGAAGACTGATCGGAAAGCGACCCATCCAGTCCATTTAGGTTGCGAAGATGGAACGAAAGAACGTCGAACTGCGGAACGGATACCGTCTGCGCCTAAGACGATGTCCACTGTTTTGGTAGTACCATCCGCAAAGGAGACTTCAACTTCACCAGTGTCTTCAAGTTGTTCGATGGCAACAAACGTCTTGCCAAGATGAAGTCGCTCAGAATTAACATGGGCTGCCAAGGCCTGTTGCAGATGTGCTCTGTAGAAGCGGCTCGTACGATGCCTGTACTCTACGGGGCCGTGATGATTGTCCACAGATACCACTTCGTTCGTCTTCCAGTGTCTGGCACAATCAGTCGCTGACTGGGCGTTCTCAAGTTCTCGAGCCGTACCGATAAATCATTGGATGCCCAGATTTGTTTCGAAAGGCAAGTTCATCCGACAGCGCTTCGTGAACGCCGAGTCTTTCCAGAGCCTTCATTCCATTCGGACCCAGCGCGATACTGGCACCCACTTCTTGGAGCAATGGTGCTCGTTCGTAAACTTGAACATCGATGCCTTCATGGCCTTGGAGTGCTATAGCTGTTGCGAGCCCAGCTATGCCAGCGCCAATGATGGCGATTTTCAGTTTTTCTGCCTCAGACATTGGAAGTTCGAAAGTTTGTGGTTGAATGCTAAAAAGATCACTCAGCAGCCGTCGTTGAGCTTATCTTTGCTGAAGCTTAGAGCTTACCCGAGCTCGAATTGCTTGATCGGCGGGAGAAAGTCGGGAAACAGCGCGCATAGTGTCTGGAGTGGTGACAGAGCAAGCCTTGAGCACGCAATATGGTCGTTGGCGTTCTTTGCTCACTCAAGATTCGCTGGGCACTGCGACTGCCATGTCAGCCAAGTCAAGAACGGGTCTTTGATTTTTTCAACGTCGCGTGGTCCCACGCGACAACCTGCAGGTTTGGGCATGGCTCTACTGGATGACTACTGCCCGATTCGTTTGGTGTGTTCCACTCTCCACTGATAAATCGTTGCTGTGAGCCGATTCGACGGCATAGTGCAGCTCGACAGATGGCCATTGAGGATCCATATGAGGTGATCATGGCCGGAACCGCAGACGGTATATATTTCCAACTTGACATTTTCCATGAAGATGTCGCCCGACCATTTTGTCGATATCTGAGGATTCGCCGCTGGAGCGAGGCGTCTCCGAACCATTCGCTCAACCATGGCTAAAGACAAGACCACGACCAATGCAAAGCCGGTATCAAGCTCTGGGGATGCTGCACCACCAAAGTTGCCAGCACGGTACGCCGACGAAAGCTACAAGCTCTTTTCGAAAGTCCAAGTGGACGAGCCAACAGAAGCCGAAGCAAAGAACATCCGCAACAAATGCGTGCGATGGGTGCTTCCATTCCTTTGTGTGGGCTATCACTTGATGTATGTCGACAAGCAAACTTTGGGCAATTCTTCGATCCTCGGAATCATGGAGGACGCGAATCTCAACAGCAATCAATATAATCTACTTAGCAGCGTGTTCTATATCGGCTACCTCCTCGCTGAGTTACCTCAGAACTGGGCGTTGCAAAGATTCCCAGTCGCTCGGTGAGTGTTGCCACTGGACGTGATATTCTTCAAGGTGCAGAGATCTGACGGTGCACCAAGGTGGCTCTCGATCAATCTTATCGTCTGGGGCGGCATTCTGCTTTTGCACATTCCATGTCAGAACTTTGCATCGCTGTTCGTGGTTCGCTTCTTTCTTGGAGTGACAGAGGCGTGCATTGTGCCTGCTTTCCTGCTTATATTGAACATGTGGGTGGAAGCCCCTCCCAAGCCTCCACATGTGAGACAGTGATTATCGCTTACACCTATCGTTTTAGGTGGTTTACTTACGATGAACAATCGTGGCTGATGCCTTGTATGGTAAGAGCAGTCGGTACAATGCATCTTCAACTTGCAAAGAGCTTGTCTCAGACATTACGATACCTTCCACTGACCACTTTTGATAGTGGGCGATCGGCAATAGCAGCCCGATCACCAGTGGTCTGTTGTCTTACGGAGTGCTCTGGATCGACACTGGGGACTTCAAACCATGGAAGTGGTTTATGGTAAGATTACTCGCTACAGGACAGATTAGGCTCACGAAGAACTTGTCTCACACGTTATGGTATCTCCCACTGACTGCCTTTCATAGGTCATTACCGGTAGTCTCACCCTTCTCTTTGGCGCGGCCGTGTGGCTGTGGTTACCTGATAATCCTCTTGGAGCACGCTTCTTGACGATGGAAGAGAAGGCTCAAGCCGTTCTCCGTATCAAGAGCAACCATTCTGGCATCGAACAGAAGCACTTCAAGAAACATCAATTCGTGGAAGCCATGAGAGACCCGAAAACTTGGCTGTTCTTCTTGCACGCGTGGTCCCAGGAAGTAAGTAAACTCAGAAGCCCTACCCAAGCCACCAAATTTGAGACAGTGACTGTTGCTTACAACTATGGCTAGATGGCAAACGGCTTAACCAATCAGTATTCACTGATTATCAAGTCGTTTGGCTTTTCTACTTTGCAGACTACACTCCTCGGATGTGGTAAGTAAAGTGACCGGTGGAAGCCCTGTCCCCACCACCACATGTGAGACAATGACCATCGCTTACACCTATTACTTTTAGTCAACGGCTTGACTGCATTTGTATCGCTGGCAACGGCAGCCATCATATTGGCCAAGACTGCCAACTTCAGAGCATGGTTGTCGATCGCAGCCTACATCCCTCCCATAATCTCCTGCATTCTGCTCTTGTCCCTGCCATGGAGCAATCGATGGGGTCTTCTCACGGCAATCTGGATCCGGGCCACTGGCGGTATTCCATACAGCGTGGTGATGATCTGGGCCGCAAATTGCTCCGCGGGACATACCAAGAAGACGACTGTGATCGCTTTGTACCACGTTGGCTATGGGCTCGGCAACATTTTGAGCCCGCAGCTGTTCCAACCTCAGTACAAGCCAAGGTATATTGTCACGTGGGCCGTCATCTTGGGAGTTGCATGCGTCTTCCCAATGTTTCTGGTTGTGTATTTGAGATGGTATCTGAAGCGGGAGAATGCACGCAGAGATGCTTTGCAGTCTCAAGGATTGATCAGTGAAGTTGGAATAGTTGAACATTCAGATGGTGATGCCTCGGAAGAGGTCGTTGACGCACGACAATTGGATTTGACAGATAGAGAGAATCTGGCGTTTCGATATGTACTTTAGCGTAGTGCTCCAGTACTGAACGCTTCAGATGTCTCTGTGCCGAGTCCAGCAGATGCTTTTATGTGCACTGAAAAAGGCTATTTTTCCATTCGCGACGCCGAAGACGCTACTATACGATGGTGTACGCCACTCACTTCTCCAGGTAAAACGCCAGATTCCCTCCTTGGGCCTCCAACTCAGTAATGCCATTGCCCATAAACCCAAAGCGATTCTGCTTGTTCAAATAAGCAATGTCGAAGTCCTCGGTCCTAAAAGCCTGCAGCATCTGCCGATAATGGAGAATGCTTCCAGGATACATAGCAGTAACGCGTCCTTCCGTTTTGTGGTTCTGCCAAAAGCGGTCAGCGGCAGGGACGACAATATCTGAGGCAAGTTCTCGCGCATTCAAGATGCATTCGAGCTGCTAAACTTACTTTGTACCATGACCTGCACTCGCTTGACCAGACGGTCTTCTTGAGGAACTCCTGCGCATAGTCGTTGAATTCTCGAAGGACATCTGGCTTGATTGTGAAAGACTTGATTCCCTCTCGGGCAATCTTATCGCACCATCTCATGACCCATTCCGCGCACCAGTCGTAGCATGCAAGTATGCTGCCGTGTCCGAGAGGACTGTTGGGTCCAGTGTACTGTTTGTAAGCAAGATTAGTATGCATGATTTTTGCCATAGTGCCTTCAAGGGAATTGCTCACCGAAAAGTAGTTTGGCATTTGCGGGGCAATGATTCCCATATAACCCTCCGACTCCTCTTTCCATAACTCCTGCAAACTTACACCATTGACACCAGTCATCTGAGAATAATAAGTGTAAGCAAAAATCACTGTCTCACATGTGGTGGCTTGGGTAGGGCTTCCACCTATGACTTTACTCACCTCCCATGCCGGCCTGAACGCTACATTGAAACCAGTGGCGCAAATGATAAGATCAAACCCCTCCTCTTCAGGCTCCGTGTCGGCGGCCGGCTGGGACAAGATGCCCTTCTCGGTGAACTTCACGATCGGAGTAAAGTTGCTCTTCACGTTCGCACTGGTCAACGCCTCTAAATATCCATCTCCAGGAGTGATCCTTCTGCAACCCACAGGCCACTGCGGAATCAATTTATCAGCCAGCTCTCCGTCTCCGCCCAACCTCTGCTTCATGATATCCCTGAATGCACCCCGAACTGCCTCCTGCGTGGGTGAACCCTTCATGAAAACGAAAAAGTACTGGTTGAACATATTCTCCAATTTCTGTCGCAACGCTTTGAGTTCTTCCGGATTCTCGCGAAAGCGTTGTTTCTCTTCCTCGCTGTGTTGGAAGTTCTTCCCTTCGGGCGTTGCGTCCGCGAGCATATTTGGAATGATCCATGTCGGTGTTCGAATATATGTGGTGACATGCTTTGCAGTCTGTTGGATCTGCGGTAGAATCTGAATGCCGGAAGAGCCGTTGCCGATTAGAGCGACCGTCTTGTCCTTCCAGTCGACAGTCTCCCAGTGGGCGCTGTGGACCATCTCGCCGCGGAAAGCTTCTCGGTTCGGGATGTTAGGCCACTCCCAGCGGTTTAGGAAACCAGCTCCATTGATAAGAACATCAGCTTCGTCGGTGATCGTGCTGCCGTTTTGCTCCAGCTTCAAGAGCCACTTGCCCTTCTCGTCGGACCAGTTTGCTGCGATGAGTTTGGTGTTGACTTGGATGTACTCTCGCAATTTGTAGTCATCCACTGTTTTTATAATGTACTTCAAGATCTCTGGACCGCCAACGTAGAACGAGGACCAATCTGGATTTGGCGCGAAGGGGAAGCAGTACTACACCTATCTCTTAGCGAATTCTAGGCGACTGATTTGTGGGTATGTGGAGAACGTACGATATGTGCGGGAACGTCGCAAGCAACGCCAGGGTATGTGTTTTCGAGCCATGTACCACCAACCTCTCGATTTTTCTCGTATACGACAAGGTCCATATAGCTATTGTCGCCAACATACTTGTGCTTATGAGCCAACATGATATTCGCAAACCCAGCTCCAATCGCCACAACGCGGAGTTTGCGACGAGTGAAGATGGGCTGCTCCACTACAGGTATAGAAGAAGCCATGATGTCTGAGATAAGGACGAAGTGAGGTTGCAGTTGAATTTCGAACTATCAAGAGGCAACACGACGAGATATATATTGACGCGTGACACGTAGCTCATATAACCACGGTTAATGCACCTTCTCCACAGGAGGAGCTCCTGCCCACTATTCGGGTAACACACTCTGTCTGGCGGAAGCAGGCGAGATCATTTCCTTGGCATGAGGAGGCCCTGCGATATCGAAAGTTTAACAGCGGACCAGCTCCGTTCAGGTACGAACTTCGATCTACCCCGCAACCATTGCCATACAAGAACTCTGCTTTGCCCGGCAATTCCCAAACAGTCGTGTGCTGTTTGTAGCGACGGGAATAAGTTGGAGCGAACCTGCGAATCGAAGAGTGTTCAGATCTTGAGAATCTGGTGTAACGTGGTGAGCAGTGTTACCACTGCAACTCCATCTCACCTCAGCTGTTGTGCAACAATGCAACAAAGCATATGCGAGAAGTGCGCGCGCATGGCTTTTCACATGACAACAAATTCTGTGCCCTTGCCGTGATTTCGATTTTTCCCACTTCACCCACGATAGAAGTCAATGAACTTCCGCTGCATTCTGGGCGACTGGACTTCGACCATAGGCTGCACTGTTCTGTCCGCAGCACGTGTGAAAGTTGCCGATTCGATTATCTCGGGATTTCCAGATCCAGCTGATGGCGAAGTGTGAGCTTCCATAGCGTTGGTCGGCAGCTGTGGTAAGCTGTCAGTCATTGGCAAGTCACTCTCTGTTTGAGCCACCTGCTCTTCGTCTTCCACTTGCTCTTCCACTGCATCAAGATAATAGCTTACGTCTCGACTCCGTCTCATATCCTCGACCACCTCTCGTGCATCCACAAACTCCTCTTGTCCATCGTGGTGTGAGGTTCTCTGCCTGCCATAGCGGAAGGCGCGCGCACTGCTCTCTTGCGACTGCCAGTCTTCCTCAAACTGCTGGGGAGCAGGGCGTCTGATGGACGAGCCGGCATGTGAGAGAGTCGCCTCGAGGATAGCAAACTCGGCATGTGTAATTCGTCGGGCGCTTCCAGGTCGTCTTGTGTACGTCCGACGCTCCTCGAATCCGTTTTCGGTCCGGTGACATTGAAGAGAGTCGTGCGGTACAACTGTTTCAAGTTCGAACGCGAAAGATATTGGCTGATGGACTGCAGTCGGGAGTAGCAGAAATGGGTCGGCAAGCTGTGACGAGTAGCGAGAGTATTGATCGCATGACTGAAAAGCCGGATTAGGTTCGTGATTCGGTGCGTGTCTCGAATAGTCATGATCCACGTCCGAGTATGTTGCGTCTACATTCGTGTAGTGGCTGGCGGCAATTTGAGGGTTGGCGACGGGCGGGCTCGACGGGATATCGGTCGTGATATTACGCGATCTCTCCTGAATGGTGCTCGCGCGAACAGGCTTTCGAGCCAAGTAGTTACCGGCCATGGCTTCTGCTGTCGGATACATGCGTGCCACGTTTCTTTCGGACCGAGACATATTCAAGTGCTGCGCGGTGCCCAAAGTGTGCGAGGCACGGTGTCGAGGCGGCGTGGGAGCGCGGTCGTAGCGCGTGGGCGATGACAGTGGATCTTTCTGCCCCGACGCATGCGAGCGCAAGCTTTGTTCGGCGATTCGACTGCGTTGGTGGCTGGCAGATGAAGCGTGACGCTTCTCGCGAGCCATGACCTTGATTGTCAAATTCGGAAGTATTGTTTGTTTGAGATGGATGCGGCGAGTCGGATGTGGACCGCGGTTGTTTATGCTCCAAGTTTGCTCGAGCGCATCGTCGCAGAGATAGCCAAGCTTCACTTCCAGGCGTCCGACGCGCCCTAGCGCTGACGCAGCTGTCGCTAGCATTTTGCAGCCACAAGATATCAAGTCCGCAACCTCAGTAGCGCAACGGCCATATCACTGCATGCTTTCAGCAGCTTGGCTTATGCGCCTTGTTGTCAAATGTGGCGTGGTCAACGGTGCTAGGTGTTGCTTCTGGAAGCAGGAAATCGGGATGCATCAGCCCCATCGTTGCAAAACCCATTGCCAAGACAGGAGTCCGCTTGCCAGCGCCCAGTCTCAGCCATATGTGCTCGGAAAGCCCATGCATTAGGATTACCGACACTGCACGGACCTTTAGCGTTCTTGGAGGTTCACAATGGGACGGCTAGAATTCCATACGCATCTTTCAAGTCTTGCTGGCACCTTCCTGATCCGCTCTCGTCTCTTCGATCCTCTGCTGCTCTTTCATCGCAGCAATCTTGTCATCAAGGATTGAGATCTCCACTTCTACTTTGAGCATCTTTTCTTCGAGCATCTTTGCGTAATCCTCATTGGAAAGCACTTTGAATGGAGTCCAGCTTTTCTCGCTCATTCTTTGCCAAAACCCAGATCTCTGCGTCTCACCTCGCTGTGGAGCCTTGGACCACGAATTGTACATGTATTGGCCGGTGGCTCCAAAGATGGACCACATGATGGCACCAGGGATGATGTTCCTTCTGCCTCGAAAGAGAGCCCCCATGGAACCGCCTGACAGGCCTCCGGCGAGGGTCGTTGCTGCTATGAGCTCTCCTGGGGTCGGTTTATGCTCGTCCGTAGTCCATGCTCGGATGATGGTCAAGCGTGTGTGGGTCAAGACTGCTCCTAGACCAAAGGTCTGTAGAGAAGTCGCTCCTGCTGATAGAAATGGTGGCAAATTACGAACAATACCAACCGCGCCGCCAAACAGAAATCCAGCTCCGCCTGGTGAAGATTAGCTTTAGTGTATGCTCAGAGATAACATCCCGCAGAGACAGCGATTCGTCTTTGATGGAGACGCTGTGAGGTGATTCACTACAGCATTGAGTTGCTACAAGCACAATCACACAGATCTGCCGTGTCTCTTGCAAGAAGACAAATGTTTGTAGAGGTTTGCACGTGATGCTAGATGCATGCGGATAGGATAGGAGATACATGTGCGAGACAAACGTACCCGATGCAACGCCCACTTTGAGCGCTGTGGCCAGGTCCTCAGCAAATGGATCCTTCGCAGGCGATGAACGCCCGCGCTGCTGTTCGCCCATTTGGATGGGACTGGTGAACGACGTATGATGGGATGTCCCGTGAAGGGTGTCGGCAGCACAAACGAAGAGAAGTCGGATTTAACGACGCTCGGAGAGATCCCTGCCGCGCTAGTCCTGATTGGTGAGGCACGCTCGATAATTCGCACTTCGACACCACGCTGCACAACTTTCCGCTCAACCACCAGCGCCCTGTCAGCGCTGCCGCACCACCACCTACCACCGCACTCCGAGTGACCTGTCCGTCGCTCGACCACCCCGGCGCTACTCCAGCAGAGCGCCGTTCGCACCACCGCAATCATGGGTACGCACGCACTCGCCCGCATCAACGACGAGGCCGAGAAGGGTCCCGCCCAACACACACGATATGGCCGCTGACATACGGAACCACAGCTCCCAAAAAGAAGCAAGAGAAGATGGCCTTGGGCGACTTCTTGACCAACCAATGTAGGCATCCTTTTCTTTCTTCATGCGCATGACGCGACGAGCGCGATTTTTTGGCAGCGAGGCGGCGGAGCGGGGCAACGGAACACGAACATTCATACTGACACGCAGGTCAGCGCTCGGATCATGGGCCGACGAGATGGAGTCGGCGCCTCTGCCCTCCATGCCCGCATCATCCGGCTACGGCACTCGCGATCGAGGCGATCGAGGCGACCGGGCCCCACCAGGAGAAGGACGCGCATTCACTACGTCGTCATGGGAGCGCTCAGCGAGCGGAATTGGCGGAGGCGGAGGATTTGGCGGAGACCGCGGCGCTGGAGGCATGGGCCCGCGCGGGTCGATGGGTAGGTTTCAGCTATCTGCGAAGCCTGCGGTGTGGGAGTTACTGACGCGTACGCAGACGACCGCCCACGCTACGACCGCGACCCAATCCCGTTCCCTACGAAGCCACCGTACACAGCCCATCTCGGTAACCTGGACTACAATGTGACCTCTGTCGATCTCGAACAATTCCTGGCCGACTGCAATGTGACGGTAGTGAGACTTATGGAGGACAAGATTGACCGTAAGCCAAAGGGCTTCGGTTACGCAGAATTTGGTTCTCCAGAGGGCCTGCAGAAGGCACTCGATAGATCCGAGACCAACTTTATGGGCCGGAACATCAAAATCAGCGTGGCTGATCCACGTACGTTACACAGACCAACCTTCCTGGCTGAATGCCGACTAACGTGGTGTAGCGAGAAATGATCGCGCCGACTCGAACAGAGACTTCTCAGACTGGAGCCGTAAAGGTCCCCTTCCTGACCTTCCTTCGCAGGGACGCCAGCCATCGCGCGGCTTCGAGCGTCGAGGACCACCGGGCGGCTTTGATAACATGTCTGATGCTGGCAGCGAGCGGGGACTAGGCCGTCGACCAGGTTTCTTTGAAGGCGATGGCAAGACACGCGACTTTTCGAACTGGGAGCGCAAAGGTCCTCTGTCCCCTGTGCCTGGCCAGGGCGCACCACTCCGTGATGGTGGTCGAGTACGTGAGGCAGGAGGCCCTCGTGGCGACAGAGGTGGCGCAAGCTGGGGTGAAGGTCAATCGGATGCCGGTTCAAGACCTCCCCGTAGAGAGTATGAGCGTCCTCAAGCACCCGAGCGTACGCCCACCGCTGCCGAATCAGACAACCAATGGCGATCAAAGATGAAGCCGGATGCACCAGCAACACCAGATGTCTCAACGCCAACTTCCCCAGCACAAGAAGCCCCAAAGGAGCGTCCACGACTGAACCTTGCAAAGCGAACCGTGTCCACCTCAGAGGGTGGTGAAGCAGGTGGTAGCACTCCATCTGACGCCAAAGCCTCACCTTTTGGCGCTGCTCGTCCTATCGATACGGCTGCCCGCGAGAAGGAGGTCGAGGAGAAGCGACAGCTGGCAATCCGACAAAAGGAGGAAGCTGATGCTAAAGCACGAGAAGAGAAGGCTTCCAAGGATGCTGACCAAAGAGCAGCTCGTGCAGACCGTGCCGACCGTGGTCAGGCTGCCGAGAAGGCGGCTCCAGGCGGAGACGCCCGCACCGAGCAACGCCGCCCATCTCGCCAACAGAACGGCGGAAATAGCTGGAGGGGCAAGCCTCGGGACGGCCAGGACGGCAAACAGAATGCCAAGGAAAACGGCGACGCAGCACAGAAGGAGCGGCCCAGCTTCAGCGTGCTGTCAGGCGAAGGTGAGGAGGGCGATTTGGACGCACCGGACGCCGACGCAAACGGCACTATCGTGGCAGACAAGGAGGTCAAGCCACAAGAGCCCGTCGTTGTTGCCGGCGAGGCCACCGAAACCACCGCAGAGGCCCTCGAGGACGATGGCTGGAGTACCGTTCCAGCTAAGGCCAAGAACAACCGCCGCGGCGGAGGCCGTGCCATTGCCTCTTAATGAATACGCTTCACGAGATTCACGAAAAACTTTTGTGTCTTTACTATCTGCATAGCGGAATGGCGGCGAAAAAAGAATGCGAAACAACAAAAGAGACGGCAAAAGCGACTGTCCCGTTGTCTACTGGTCCGTTCAGTCTCCTGATCTGCTCGTATCGTGTGTCTGGCCCAGAAACAGATGTCGACTGCAGTGACAAGGAGGTAGAAAAGCAGAAAAGGAGTGACACGCTTCCACTTGATGGCGTTGTGTATTGTCGGGCTGGGCTGGGTATACCTTAGTGTTTGTTGCGCGCGCGCTTTGGCAAAAGGATGCATGGGTCTGTTCTTGGTCGCTACGCGAAGCAAAACGAAGCAAAGGAAAAGCAATGCAAGGTCAGACAAGGCAAAGCAAGAGGCTGAGCTACGATGCAAATGCACATCTGCTGCTAAGATGCAGTAGGCGAACGCGTTTTGTCTGCTGCGTGTATAGCATATACTCTTCTCTACCTTCCTACACATTCCAGATCGCTTACTTCATCCCCTTCGGTCCACGCAATCCACACCGTGAATCGTATTGTAGGCACTCTTCCGGATTTGCTCGGAGTAAGGCATACCGACAGACTGTGGATCGCAACTGCCGATGTGAATGTGTTGTCCCTTTCCGTTCTCAACGATACAAGGGTCGCTGATGTCTCTGAAACAATGCTCGTATTCCGCGTGGAGCCCAATATTAGCAACCACATGGCCGGCACGCCAACGATCCGCAACGAAGCTTCAACGCTAAAGAGCGCCACACATAGTCCAGCAATCCTAGACAATCTACAGCCACTCAAGCGTCAGTTTCAGATACATTGGGCTACCGAGATCTTGAGAATGGTGAAGATGGGGACGGATGGTCTGTGTGTTGATACAGCAAGTATCGTTCGTACTTGTGCTATACAATGAAGGAAGGGGATGACCCTCGCAAAAATCCAGGTCAGCCGGTCAGGCCATTCCTCCTGGTCCTTTCAATCCTTTTTCGTGGTAGTCAGCCGTTTCCCTTCGTCCTCGTCTTCGTCGTCGCTATCATCATCGACAGCGAATATGGTCTCTCCATCTAGCGACTCCCGTGGTAATGTTGCAGGCTTTGTAGGGATGGGCGCTGGCAAAGGTGATTCGTCTCTCCTGTTGTTCTGCTGAAGTGAAGAAGCAGCTCTGCTGGGATTGCCGCTTCGAGGCGGAGCATCGTATGGCGGCGGATTATTATTGTTCTTGCCGCCGTTGCCCACAGCTTCGAGATCATCGTCGAGATCCATGGAGTCTCGGATGGAAGCAATTTCAAAGCCATCGTCATCTTGTGCAATCTGAAGAAGAAGCAAATGTCAGCAATGGTGTAGAATGGGGTTTGGAGCACACGGAAGGACATACCTCATCGGACATAGCGAACCTCCGGTTGTTCGCTGTCGGCCTCCAAACATATGCGATGAAGACAACATCGCAGAAGTACACCAAGTTCAACCAGCCGTCCAAGATGAACCATCTTGATTGCCAGTGATTTGGCACAAAGTCAGCATTGCCAGATCCTGCAAAGGTCCAGCTGTTGACGAAAAAGAAGGCAAAGATAACGACGATGCTGGTGAGGATGCACCACCACAGTTTGCGGTACATGCCGGCCTTGACGTGCTGTTTGCGCTCCACGAGATCCTTCATGGTATAGTTCAGGCTGTTAAGCGTCCAGATGTAGAAGGCTGTAAGTGTACCAGCTAGCGGCAGCACAACAAGAAGGACAAGAGGACCAGCATTTTCTGGAGTCACTGCCAGAGAGGCGATAGCGTAGATAACGCCAAAGACGAAGTGCGTGATTGCTAGGGCACGCACATACCACATCGTCTTGCCCAATTCGTGCTTCACCACCCCGTAGCCCATGCAGACGATGAGCAGAAGGAAGAAGGAGAAACTGTTTCTGACGGCGCTGAGGACGGATGTGACGATCAGGAGGGCCTTGGAACCAGCATTCATCCCGTGCCGGTTCTGATAGTCGTAGAACAGCCAGGTCATGAACATCTCGATGACAAGGAAGACCAGAATCGCTGTTATGTAGTTTTGCACCGCCAAGATATCGCTCCGATGCATCCAGTACAGGGCGCTCCAACCAAAGGCCAGAAAAGCATAGATGATCATGCTTGCAGCATAAAAGGGCAGCTTTGGCATCTGAGCTGCAGGGAGCTCACCGAAGGCATTGCGGAACTCGACGATGCCAGTGTAGTCCGTGGCGCTGTATGCCGCGCTGCTCACACAGTAATAGCCCGTTTTCTTGACAGGGTAGTTGATCGCTCCGGGCTCCTTGAGATGGATGGCTTCGGACCTTATCAGCGACGATGAAAGTGCAGTGGCATTGGCGGCGAGGATAAAAGATCCAATATCGGCTTCCTCGCAGAGTCCAGCATCGCGAGCAGCTTCATCGCACAAGAAGTCATCCTATTCACCATCAGCCCATTATGTCCCATTCCTGCCTTTTCCTGTGCCCATACCACTGTCTTATCGTTCGGATCGGGCTTTCCGATCAAGGGCCGATCTGCCCATTCAAATATGACCAAACTGACAATCGGGTCCTGCCCTTCTGGAACTTCCGGATGCTCGAACTTGACGAGAATGTAGGGGTCGACGGGGCCGCCCCAGCTCTTGCGCGAGTACATGCCCGAGCAGACCTGCCTGCTGTCGTCTTTCTCATTCTGCAGCACGCCGTCTCAGTATGGGTGTCCGCGTGAGGGAGGGCGCATCATGTCGGATTCGTGCTTACGATGCTCATCTCTGCAGCTCGCACTGCCAGTAGCTGCCAGAGCAGCACTGGCAGCAGCCGCAGCCATGTTCGCATATCTCCACCCGGTGCGCTGCTGCCGAGGTATTCCTGTTGTCGATGCTTGTGGAAGGAAGGGGAAGTAGCAGTAGATGCAATGTTCAGCTGTTCATCGTCTCCCACGCTAGCCTGGAGCACATTCGCCGGACTGCAAGCTGAGAGTTGACGTGTCGCGTCGAGCGCTCGGCGTTCCTGTTGGCGCCTGAGGCAGCAATAGAGCAATGACCAAGGATTTCAACTTCAGTTCACCACTCGTTACCCTTCATCCACTCTCCCCACCACAACATCCCCGCTGCCAAGCTGCTCTCTGAGGCACTGCTTACGGCTGTGTCGAGGGTCGAAATCACTGCCTACGAGAGTCGCTCGTGCGAATGTTGGGAATCATACTTCCTCTAGGCAACGGCAGCGTGTAGGAACTAACTCAATGTTCAGCCGCCTCAGCAAGGATTACATATCAAAGTCAATTCTCAAGAAAATGGACGCCAGATGAGAAGTGTCAGATATCTTCAGCAAGCGGGACCTGGTAAAAATGGCACATCCCTCGGCCGTCAACGCCACGCCTTCCGTTGGCGATGCCGTCTGCTCCAAGATGCTGAACCAGATCCACTGGATAAGACTACATGATCTAGGTTCATGGCAGCACATCACTTGCTTCGGCACTTGGTCGCGACCCGTCCCAGCGACCGAGAGTGCCTCGATATGTGACGTGGCGAGCACGGAAGCCCGGGACGGATACAAGCACAACGTGCTCAACGAGGATGATATTGATTTATCGACGGTCCGGGCCAGATCCGCGTAGCTGGATTCTTAACTTTCGTTGTTGTTTCAAACGTCTTCGCTGCAGATAAGCAGTTCGCCTCCCCATAGGGCTGTGCTGCCAAGCCGGACGAATTCAGTCAATCGGAAACGCGGTCCGCCTCTTCACACGTGGCAGCCACTTTGTGCACTCTATGTCATGCTACACATTCATTGCATTCATCTATCTATGTGTAGCATTGCGAGGGCAAGTGGAAATTGTGTGCATGCCGCGCGACCGAAGCATTGCAGTCAGCACACGTCAAAATCTTGTCAGACCGAAAGCGTCATTCGTAAGCCCTCTCTGTAATTCACTCACTGATGCGACGCAGGGCAGCTTGTTTCATCCAGTGCTCGTCTAGCCGTAAGCAGAAAACGTGGTCCTTGAGCGGTAATCTTCTAAGCCTCTCTAGCGGGTGGATCGACGTCAAGGTCCCCTGTCAGTCGCCTCGAACTGTTCGAGGCGTAGTCTGGCAAGCTGAACCGTGCGCCGAATCTATACTTACAGCCGAAAGCAAACAAAGTTCTTGGTATACCCGGAGATCATGATCGATGTAAGCGGCGGCGTTGGCATCGTGGCGCCAATGCCGGTCGAATCAGCAAGAATACCTGCTCTCTGCTTACGTCCATTGCAAGACCTGAACGTGGGCAGCCATGATGCTAGGACCATCGATATCGTTGGAAAGGAGCAGACGAGAGAAGCCGTGGCAGGGTTGGCAGAAGATACGGGCGTGAAGCCTGGAAATAGCACGTCTCTGGTATGGTAGGCCATTTCCACCGCGAGCCGTTCTCACTCCTTTCTGTTTGATATATATGCAGTGTCATTGTAGTACTACTGGCTCAAGTTCTACTCACTCTACATTCTGATCATCAGCGCTAGCAAAGATGTTGCAACCACCATCATCGACGTACGAGAAGATGGAGGATGACGAGGAGTTCCGCAAGCCATCGCTGTACTCGATGACCACGTCCGAGTTCAGTAATCAAAGCAGCTTGACAGATGTCTCCCTTCTTCGGAACAAGGCCACCATCAGCGAGGAAGACCTCAAGCTTCAATATGCCGATCGCATTGCGAAGAAAGAGTTCCTCGAATCCTACATGGCGAAATATCCTATGCCAGAATTGACCGGCCATCTTCCTTGGAAGAAGTTCCGTCATGGATGGTTCACAGCGTATCGCCGACTCTTCACCTTTGTCTTCGTCGTCAATCTGGCTGCCATTCTCCTGCTGGCCGTACTGCGACCACACACTACCTTCGATACCGCTTCGATTGGCGTTGCGAGCAATATACTTGCTAGCGTGCTTGTTCGTCATGACAACTTGGCCAATGGGTGGATCAAGTTGACTCACACTTTCGGAAAATGGCCTCTCTTCCTGCGCAGGAGAGCTGTGAGGATCGTAAGTTTCTTTTCCACACTACTTCGAGACTGTTGGCGATGCAAGACCGAGCTGACAACGTGGACTGCTTCCAGTATAGCCATGGAGGCATTCACAGCGGCTGTGGCGCGAGCGCAACGATGTGGTTCATCTACTTCTCCGTCCTCGTAGTCATTCAACCTCTCGAGAACAGCCAGAACTTACTTCGCGTGGGACTCTTCATAACTACGGGCGTCATCCTCGCATGCCTACTCGCCATCGTTGGCATGTCACATCCAACTTTTCGAATCAGACACCACAACGTCTGGGAGATGTCGCATCGATATATCGGCTGGTTCGTGACGGCAATGATCTGGGTTCTGGTTGTCATCACCTGCGCGGCATCCAGCAAACCACTGAGCACCGCACTGCTGGAGTCACCGCCGTTCTGGTGTACTTTGATCGTCACCATCCTCCTCATCTACCCTTGGGCTATCATGCGCAAACGCTCGTTTACAGCAACCCAACTCTCCGATCATGCTCTCAAATGCGACTTCGATTATCGTCTGCCGTCAGTCGGCCATTCCATCCGCATTGCCTCCTCCCCAATGGGCGACTACCACACGTTCGCCACTATCCCACGCGCCGACGGCAAACAAGGCTTCTCCGTCGTCATCTCCAACGCTGGTGACTGGACCAAGAAAATGATCGAGCCGGGCTCACGACAGGATAAGCTGTGGACACGCGGCCGAGTCTTCCTCGGCGTTATGGAAGTTCCCATGCTCTTCAAGCCTCTCGTTATCGCCGCGACTGGCTCAGGTATCTCGCCTTGCATGGCTTTTATGAACACACATCCGAACTGGCCGATCCGGCTTGTATGGAGCACGAGAAATCCGACCGTCACGTATGGCAAGGATGTCATGGATCTGGTCCTAAGAGCGGATCCGAATGCAATCATTATCGACACCAAGTTGACGGGCAGACCGAACATGAATGCTCTGGTATACGCAGCGGCGAAGGTAAGTCGTCAGACCTGACAGTTCATCCACTGCCATTCCAGGCTCATTTCTAACATATTATCGTCATAGGAAATTCAAGCGGAAGCCGTTCTACTCGTCTCTACGCAACCCGTAACCAAGTCCCTCACATTCGAGATGGAAGCCCGAGGCGTCTACGTGATCTCTCCCATCTTCGACGCTTGAACGACTATTCCATTGCAATTCTAGCGCTGGCGCGTGAGGGAGGTCTGTTTCCTGGGAATGATATACAAATAGATTGGAGCGTATTAGCATCGGGACTGGCGCTGGAAGGACGAACACGTGAATGACATTTCGAGGAATTTGGGAATCCTCAACGGCCATACCAGTAATGAAATTGAACATTTCAATCCTTCATCCCTTCTTTCTGCGTTTAACACCATTTAGGTCTTTCTCCCTCCTGTGGGCGCTTAACACTGATTAGGTGAGGTTGTCGGATGTCGACTGGGATACGAACAAGGGCTCGAGAAGCTCAGGCTTCTTTCTTACGCTGCCGCGTGTGCCTGGAGTTTCGTACAACCACGCAACTTTGATTTTGCAAATTTTCACATTTCGTTGTACAGTACCATTCCCACACGCACAGCACCGCGAATCCGGAACAAATACGAAGTGTAGCTTCGTGGGATCACAAATTCACTAATCATCCACTTCACAGCCTCATCACCTCTTTCGTTCCAAGCAATGCCTAGTGAAAGACCAAGGTCAACAACCTGGTAACACAACCTGGTATGCCGATTGTCCCGAGAGGTGCGGTACGGCACGCTCGTAATGATCCTTTCTTAGTTTTGTAGATCAACGCAATACGAATATGCGTTAGCCTCACCAAACAAGGAGTTGTGCACCTCACACGCCAAGATTCACGATACAGGTTTGTTGAGATTTCCTCGTGGAGGATGCACTTTGCCACAACCATCATCGCTGACGCAGGCGCTCAAATGGGATTTGTCCCAGTATGGAAGGCAATCGATGTGGTTACGAATATTCATCGGCACTGATGCTTCTCCACGACGCCCATCATTGATACCTCTTCCCGTTGAGAGACCGGCCCTGTCGCGCTGAGTACGATAGATGTCTCTCATCGTCTCCTATTCCACAGTCCAGAGCGCTGACAACAATCTCCAAAATCACGGAATCCACGGCGAGCGGTGTGAAGACTGCCCTGAGACTCTCCTGCTTAGTGTGAGGGATCGCAGGCGCACAGGCTTCCCCTAGACTTCCAAGAAAGCTTGGGCCCCATTTCTGAACTGCCGACACGCATGCTAGTCAGGGAAAATGCTAGTTCGTGATCGTTATTCTCAGAATTATGCATTGCATTAGCTGGAGATCTTAGTCCGAGTTTGATGTCTTGGATGCCTATTTGGTCAATGATGAGTTTCTGTGCTTGTGTCGATCGTTGCCGTTCTTCTTTGCTTTGGAGCGATAAAGGCAGTTCTCTTGTGACTTGGCTTTGAAGGTATTCATGAGTCCCCTCATGAAGACCATGTCTCATCGGGTGGTAGTGCATCCGGTCCAGATCCTATTCGAGTCCGCACAACGCCGAAGATACAACTGAAACATTCGTAACCAATTCAAACAATTGAATTTACCAGCAGCCTGGAACGCCACCGCGCCTGTGCGCAACGACCTCGTTTGTGGACCTCCCAGCTCCCCGGAAATGCTCATCTCCAGCCTCACGACGATTTTAGGACTGCAGCGGATGTGACCACCGGGTGATGGCGTCCCATCGCACATGCTGGTGATTGGGAACGATGTTTCACCTTTTTCTGCAAATGCTGGAGGCTCAAGGGACTTGTGATCCTCGAGGTTGAATCAGCTTACATGTGAGGTCCACATGCTCTACCCCGATACCACGAAGGGCGTCGCACGGCAATCCGATTCGGCTTGCAGCGCAATGATTTGGTTGGGAGCTGCAGTGAATATCCTCTCTTGCGTCGATCCGACACACGCAGTGCCCAAACTTTGGGGCCGATGGGACCAAATCTTCTCCATGAGTGTGCTCCAAATGTGTGTTGAAACAAGATAGGTCTTGACGAAGTAGGACGGGTCGCGAGAGGAGTTCCAATGTCTTAGCGGATTCGACCACACATGTTTCCCGGAGCTCTGCCGTGCCTGATAGTCTGCCTTACATCTCTGGGGGGGCTGCCCGTTCTTCAGTGTCTCCAACAGAAAGCGCCTGGACATCTCTGGGCTGCCTCATATCTCTCGCATCTCGCTCCACCCGACCACACGAGCCAAGTGGTGTCTTCCTAGCAGCAAACTCATGCGGAATGATGTAGAATTTGCCGCAGACAATACGATGTCGATGACTTATGTAAAACTGCATATGATGAGCGAGCAGCGCTGGCGATGAATACCAACCGAAACGCAAGACTGGCGAGGGAGGCTCCATCCGAAGGTCGCTGGCCCGATGGTGGGACACAGTACCAGAGAGCATCTGATGCCCTGAGCCACATTGGAACTCATCGCCCGGGGCTGTCGTCAACCAGAATCTTATACCTCATATATCTCTACACATTTACATGTCTCCTCCAACAAGGACCGTCGCTCCGATTCCCAGCGTTTGAAGATGAGCAAAACTCGTTCCTCACCGCAGGATGTTTACATGCACGGTATGTACTACATATACAGCTTCCCATCAGCGCGATCCGTTGCGTTGGCAAATGTCCAGTTCCAATTACAAATCGCCATGCATCCCCGATGCCTGCTGTACAAACAAACTGCTGGTGGAATTGTGAGTTGGACCATTTTGCTCCTCTCTTCGCTGTTCGAGTATAGCACGATACTGTCTTGAAGTCAGCGAAACGTTCACCTATACCAGTGAAGTTGAGTAGCGGACGCACTCACCTTGAATCCAAAATTCAAACACAGAGCCACGATCAACATAATACACACGATTACCGGCCCCGCGACCGCATCGAAATCCTTTCCACTCCTCTTCTTGATCAAATCATGCCTCCACATATAGATTCCATAGCCCCATGCTGCAGCGAAAAGTGCGACCAAGGTATAGACAATGCCCAATGCTTGGCCCACCTTGTTATTGGGGCCGGCAGCATTGAAGAGTCCGAGGGACAGAGAAGCGAGGAGGATCGAGACGTGCTGCCATTTGATAAATGTGCGTTGGTTCGCGAGCCAGACTTTTGCTTCGACTTTGACGGGTCCTTGATCTTTGATCCAGAAATCAGGTTTCGAGACGCCTGGAGGAAGTTGTTGGGCACGGCTACGTTTTGCTTGGGCGTACTTGCTTGTGCTAAAGGTGGGGAAGAGTGATTTGAGTCCGCTGGAGGCGCCATTCTGGCCGGACGAGCCATTCTGGTTGTTCTGCACATGCGTACCGGTGTCGTCATCGTCGGGCTCCTCTACCACATCGTCCATTTGGGTAGGTGCTGCGACGGCACGGTTTGCATCTGGGCTGCCAAGGGTGTTCTGGCCGCTCGGCGTGCGCTTCAGAGCTGTCGCAGCGGGAGAACCGACAGGACTAATGACGGCTTGCGACGGAGTGCGTTGATAAGAGGCGCTTCGATGGGCAGGACTACTGCCGTACTTGGATTTCAGCAAAGAGCCTACTGCAATTTCATCGGCTTGATCTTTTTGTCGCTTAGCTTGTTCCTCTTCGAAGGCTTGCTGTGGATCACGTCGAATGTCCGTCTCCATTTGGCTTAACCAGAATGGGAATGTGTTGACATAGTCTTCGAACAGCGTGCTGACACCGTGGACGAACTTGCTGAAACGAGGTGCTTCCTTTACGAGATGGCTGCTTGTGATGTCTTCAATCCATTCAGCGCTCTTCTTGCCATGCGTGTTACGCAACTTGACTTCGAGAAGCGCGAAGGGGAAGCGGGTGATCTCGCCCTTTCGAATAGAAGAGAAGGGATACTCGAGCTTCCTATCGTCGATGTCGGTGCGATGCCATGTCTCCGGGTCTCTGCATGGGCGGTCGGTGTCGATAGCGTCCTCGCGGATGAATGCCAGGTCGGTGTCAAGACTGATGCGCACGCGATCATCACCAGGGATCTGGAATGCTGTACGTGTGTAGTTTGCGCGCACTACTGGCTGGAGGTCGTGCTCTTTGATGAAGTCTTGCACCTCCTCCACGGCTGACTTGAAACTCTGCGCCTCGCTGCTCTCTGGGCCAGCACGGTCTTCCAGTTTCTTGATCTGCTTCTCCATGTGGTACTCGCCGTTGATGAAGGGCTGCACATATTTGTCCTTGGTCGAAAAACGAGCCTCCGAACTGCGATCGTCTTCGGTGACGGTCTTCTTCTCAATCCAGATTTGAGGTCGATTGTTCAGTTGGCCGTACCATCGAAGACGGAGGGAAGAGCCGGAATTGTTGTCGACCTTGCTGGAGTACAGATTGAATGCCGAGTTGTCAAAGTAGATGCTGGTGATGGAGGGGTCAGGCTGGCTGCCCTCGGCGACCTTGGAGGTTTGCGGGTTGTAGACCAGCACCGGCAAGCGGCGGAGGATCATGGTCTTGACCTCCAGCAGGTTGTCGGGATGCACCCAAAACTTCTGGCTGATGTACTCCTCCTGACCCTCTTGGTCCTCGCCCGCCTTGTTAGTCTGATCAGCGCCTTCCAGTTTGTTGCGTACAAAGCTGTACATGGCACTGAGGCGGAACAGCAGCGGGCCATAGTCTTCCTTGTTGAAGGGCAAGGCAGCCAGGCGCACCTGCAGCAATGGACGCACGCGGTATGAGCCACCTCGTTTCCGATCGTGCTTCTTAGCGGCTTTCAGGAAACCAGTGTAGTTGATCCGACTGTACTTTTCGAGCTCGTTGGTCTCTTTCGTGATGTGATCCAGCTCTTTCAGCACCTCCTGCAGCATGTTCTTCTGCTCCTCCTCACTCGGCACCGGCTTCTTGCCATTGCCATTGCCATTGCCCTCGCCGTTGCCCTCCCCGGCAGAGGCCTCTCCCTGCTCCACTTCGGCAATGGCATCGAGCTTCGACTCGCATTTGGCGGTCCGGTCTCGCAGCTTCTCGACAGTGTCTCGATGGAACTTGTGGACCTTCTCCAACTGCACATTCACCAGCTCGTCGACGAACTTGCTCTCGTCATCGTCGGTCCACTTGTCGGGCTGCGACTCGGTGGTGGGTGAGTTGGGGGCACTCTCGTCATCGCGGAGCAGCTTCTTGAGCTTGGCGTAGTCGATGTACTGGTCCTTCCACTCGGGATAGCGAGCTATCTCCAGCGTCCTGCCGAAGCGCATGGTGAGCGAGGTCTAGTCGAGTGCTGGGGAATCAGCAAAGCGCATCTCAGTCGACCAGGAAGCTACAGGCAATGGCAGACAAGCTTTGCACCTGCTCGTCCACTCTTTGCATCTGGGCCAAACAGTGGAAGAAGGTTTTGGTTGCCCCACGCGAATGAAGCACTGCCGCCAATAACGACCATGCCATCCGCAACGTGCTCGGGCTGTCGGTTAAATCAAATTTCCACGCCGAATTGATGGAGGAGTCGCCAATTCTACCGTCGTACATCCTCGACCACGTTCAAGTAACATGAAACTCTCACGCTGTCCAGACAACATCGCTCAACGGACACTGTACCAAGTGGTGTTCGCTGTGCAATTGCGGGCACTTTAGTGATGGGTGATCATCTCAATCCTATACGGCTAGCTGCCCTGATCTGTCCGTTACTCGACCGAGGATCGCATCACCAGTAAGCTGAGTGTCGAAGGGTTTCCTTTCCTCCAAGACGACCACGCTTTCACACTCTCTCCCTGCAACAACGCTCATTTCTTGTCGCGCATAGACATAGACTGCTGATGCTTTACTTCCCGTGCCATACAACATAGACCACCACACGACTATGGCAGGCCTCGAGTCGGTCGAGGCGACACCTCCGCTGCGGTTGATCCCCCATCTCCAGACGATTCTCAAAGGTTTGACCGATGCGCCCTACCCAACCCTCGACTCTCCCGACAAGGTCAAGAGAGCTTCCGTGGCTCTCGTGATCCGCGTACAGCCTTCGTACAACCGATGGCCTGAGGTTGAGTCAGAAGCGGAGAAGAACCTCAACGCCTTCTTCGAGCAAGAGTGGACACAGCATGGAGAGCCTGAGGTGCTGTTCATCAAGCGCGCTTCACGTAAGGGTGATCGATGGACTTCGCATATCGCCCTCCCAGGAGGAAAGCGCGATCCAACAGATGCCGATGACCAAGCAGCGGCTGTTCGGGAAGCATGGGAAGAAGTCGGACTGGATCTGAACAAATATGCTGTCTCGTGTGGTAATCTTCCTCAGCGGCTCGTCACCACACACTGGGGCAAGAAGCCATTGCTCGTCCTCTGTCCCTATGTCTTCCTTCTGACAACCCATGCCATTCCTCCTCTGAAGCTACAGCCAAGCGAGGTCGCCAGCACGCATTGGGTTCCTTTGAGGAGCCTCCTCAGTCCCGAACAACGCACTATCGCCTTCGAGGATGTATCATCGCGTCTTGCGAACCAGGAAACGGGCGTGAAGAGGTGGATGTTGGCCACGATCCTTGGACGCATGATATTTGCTGCCATCAATTTGGAGCCCACAGAATCCCTTCACAGTGTGGAGTCCCCCAGCTCGGATGTGACTCTGCAAGACAATCGCTATGCTCAGCTCACTACGAAGGACAAGTTGAGCCTCTTCGCAAATCGCATATGGCGAGCAGATATCTTCAACCAGTTCCCTGTTCCCAAGAAGGAAGGCCCGCTATTACTCTGGGGCCTGACACTCGGCGTCATACAGGACTTTCTCGATTTGATGCCACCACATAATGCACTAACCCTCTGGACCTACCCTACCTTCACACCACTCGATGTACGGCTGTGGGTCTGGCTGCTGACATACCGATTCAAGAATCGCAAACGAGTTGAACTACAATCCGGATCAGAATTTCGAGACATTCGACCTTCGTTTGGCGGTGCTTCCGAGACTGGAGTGCAAAATGCCAATCGCTCCGCGGCCCCTCAGAATTCATCCAGCGAAGCGCCTTTCGAAACAGGATTCCATGGCCTAGGAACCGGATCTGGTGTCGGCGAGGTTCGATCAAAGAAGGCTGCTGTTGCCACCATGCTTGAAGGGTGCGTCGACACTATCGTCAGGTATTCTCTGCCCGAGATTGCTGACCGCGCCAGGTACTACGATATTGTCCGGCGAGCCGTGGCTGTCGCTCTCGTTGGAAGGGCGGCAGTTGTGACTGTACTCCTGGTTTTGTTGTGGAAAAAGTGGAAGGCTAAGCGGTTTTGAAGCCAATCCTAGCATTGTGCTCAATGAAGCGCCTGAGATTTATTGTGGCTCCGTTGCGTATCTTCGCCTCACGTGTCAAGCTCGCACCGTCCTTACGATCGTACGGCTGAGCACACATTGAGGAATTACCTGAGTCCAACATGACAACGATAGATATTGAAGTGTGTTATGCGGCCCATACCTTCTGTGCAAATACAGTAACAGAAGAGCTTTCTCGGCAGCAGGGGCTGAGCTCGCCAGAAAGGATGTATCTGCCTGCACGGGCTCCGCGGTTGATCAAATACAGAGGAGAGGTTTCAACGATGGGAAAGAGGAGGAGTCGGCGTCTTCCCCTGGGCTATGAGCAACGCAGCAGATCTTACAGGATGTCGCATTGCGGAGGGCGATTGAAGAAGGCGGAGCAAACGGGCGAGGACGCGTTGGCGAAGGAACGGTGATTGTCGACTTTGATGTTGTAGATTGCGGAAGACAGTGGCGCGGAACACCATTCAATGGCCACCAAATGTAACAGCGGGAAACGCCAGAGACGCATAGGAGAGTTACCTCTGAGCTTCCAGTAATGGTGAATACTAGAAGTGATGCGATATAAAAGGTAGACAAAACGCTGTCTGATCCGCATCAAAGCCCGCCACATCCCAAAATACCAGTCTCTCGAGCATCCAAACCAACTCACACTAACCTTGCCCTCGCACGCCGCAATCACCCGTTCAATTGCAGCCATGTATCCCTTCTCAAACGGTCAGCGGCTCCGAGGCTATCTCCCAGGCAGCGAAGACCACATGTACATGCCTTACATGTATCGCCCTGGCTCACCGACTTCTGATCATCTTCAATACGGATATGAGTGGACAGGTCGGCCGTATTATGATCTTCCGGGGATGGAAGATCGTGGTTTAGGTTTGCAGAACCAGTTATGGCAGCAACAGGCTGAGCAAGGCCAGGGTTGGCTTATTGGACAAGGTAATAGATTTGCTTGGGATGTGTTGGGTTCGAATTTGGGTTGGTGGAGTTGAGCGGGTTCGTTGAGTGATGCTGCTCTTGTGATGCAAAGGAAAGTTCTCCTATAGCTTCTGCAGTGACCGCTTGCGGAATCGGCCTATTGTGTGATTTTCTTAAGCATCAATGCCTCAAGAGCCTTTCACTATGTAAGCTCTGGAATCCCGCCGTGTTGCTTGTAGTCACTGCAGCTACTCGACATGTGTTGAAGATGGATCGTTTGCCACATTGGAGGCGTCATACGGCAGTGGTGGCGTTGAAGAAGAATGAAGACTCGTAGACCTGGAAGGAGAGTCCCAATCCGCAGGGGAGGATGGGCGCAATGCTGGTAGTATTTGTGAATACTGGAACTCCTGCACCATATAAGTCTGATACACTGTTTTCTCTGCTTCCATCATCAGCTCCTCGGATTCAAGACTGCCGATCGCTGAGCATCAGCTCCAAATCCAGAGCACACTAACCTGAGATCCATTCACTGAAAGCGCAGCCTGTTCAAGCACCCGAAAATGGTATCCCTGGACCGACCCATACGCGGGCGGCCCACGCCTCCAAGGCTTCCTTGACGGTAGTGACGAACGCTATTATTCGCCCTACCTATATCGCCTGGGCTCGCCGACGGCTGACAGCTTCCAATACGGTATTGATTGGACTGGTGGGCAATTCTGGGACCCTGACGGCATGCAGGCAAGGGGTATTGGTATGCAGAATAATTTGTGGCAGCAGCAGGCGACGCAGGGCTCGGAGTGGCTTGAAGATCAACGTGATTGGTTTGTTTGGAGCATGTTGGAATCGGGCAATGGATGGCTTGGTTGAGCTGGGTTGATTGATGCTGACTGTAGTGACGTTCTTCTGAGGTGTCTGTAGCTGAGAAATATGTAGCCATGGTCATATGCATATTGTGCTTGTGATCACAGCCAGTATTCGGCATATGTTGAAGATGCTTCGCTTGCCACATCGGTTCCTTCAAAATTGAGATCAGTCTCAAAGTGCACGATTGCCTCATCGACGCCAGCGTCCAGTCTCATTGCGCAAGCGGCATCAGCCAGCTGACCGAGAGTAATACCTCGCTGGCTGCGATAGTACCGATATTCGCCCATGCTACTGCTGCCAAAGACCTTTGAACAGCCCGACCAAGCTCTCATACTTCGAGTCTCTGGTCGACATGCATAGAAATTCTTCCAAGATGCTGCAGCGGTCCAGTCGAACTTGCCTGCGGCTCGCAAAACAAAACGGCACACCACATAGCCGCCAAGTGGTCTCCTGCCAGCCCAGATATCAACTTCTTCCGGCAGGAGGGGATGTCGTGCGTAATCTACAGTCCTGAGCTGCCGCGAAAAAGGTAGGCAGAATCGGAGAGCGATCTGCTCAGATGTATCAACGACCTTCTTGAAATGCTGCCCGACAGCTCGCAGCTGGATCAAGTCTTTGAGCGGCAGATCTACGATGATCATTTCGAGCAGCTCGTAGATGCCGGCGACTCTGACTCCAGGATCTTGCATGACGACGTGTCCAATTCGGACCCAGAGCGAGCGGTGATCAGCCTGCAGCGAATATGCAATGCAGCTTCTTCTCGAGGGCTTCCTTGTCTACCACGAGCCAGGACCCGGAGTGCATAGTACTGGCCTGGAGCATGCACGTCAAGCACGGCGTTGTCTCTGGGGTGGAGATGTCGCGGCCCTTGCCGACATGGTGATGCTCCTCAATATTCCAATGATGAAGTCGTCAGCGATGAGGTCGCGGAGGAACAGACGCTCCATGTCTTGGCATCCCACACGATGCGCCACTAGCGCGACGCAGGACGTCACGCGAAACCGCGTTCGACACGGAGCAACACGTCCCTGCCGACCAACCTGGCCATCGCTTCAGCCCACCAAACAGCACCTGCGCGAGGGCTTTGTGCCCTGCCGCGCACCGCGCCGAACACGCCCACATTGGGTGAAGCGCCTACTATGGCCGCCGACTGCCAAATCTGTCAAGGGAAACAGCATGCCGGCGGAGGCTGAAGACTCGTTTTCGTCCTGTCTTGTACCAGGTCTCCTCCACTAGGGTTCACTTGTCGAAGAACTTAAGTTCAGCTACTTCCTCCAAAACACCGGATTCCCTTCTGTGAGCGTGGTAGCTTACAATTGACTGCAACAATGGCAGAGGCAATGCAGTCTCGTGAAATAGCTCAAGGCTGGAGCTTCAAGCAGACAAGCAAAGACGAATGGTACCCGGTCGCGAAAGTCCCGACGAACATACATCTCGACCTTCTGGACAACAAGCTGTGTGTTCTATGCAGAGCCTTTCCCGACTTCCGCTGATTGTGCGGCAGAATCGAGGATCCATTTCTTGGATTTAACGAATTGAAGTGTCAATGGGTCAATGAGGAATCATGGACATACAAGGTCCAACTCCCAGCCATACCACAAGCCCAATCGGGTGCTCGTCATGTGTTGGCGTTCGATGGCTTGGACACGTATGCCATTGTCAAACTCAACGATCAAGTCATACTAGAAAGCAGCAACATGTGGATCATGCATCGTGTCGATGTTACAGAAAAGCTACCCAAGGACCAGGAGAGTCTTCTTGAAATTGAGTTCAAGTCGGCGTATGTGGAGTCTCGGAAGATTAAAGACGCACATCCTGAGCACAAATGGGTCGGCTTCAACGGCGACATGGCTCGATTAGCAGTGAGAAAAGCACAGTATCATTATGGTAAGCAATACGATCAGCAAAATCTCGCCTACATGAGCAGAATAATTGCAGATGAAGTTGCTGTGAGATCTGCACATTCTAACAATTGCTAGGCTGGGATTGGGGACCAGTGTTGTCACCCTGTGGGCCATGGCGGGCTGTTCGCCTCGAGACTTACTATGCTCGGGTCGAAGATCTCAGGGTAGACTACGATCTCGGACTGTCAGACAGAAAAGTGAGCGGGCAAATGACTGCCTTCATTGAGGGCGAATCTGGACAAAACGTGGACTTCAGCGTCACTCTTGGCGACAAGATAGTCTTCCAGGACACTGCAGCGATTGACTCCGAGCGGCAAGCCCAGCTGAGCTTCGTCATGCAAGATGCTGAACTGTGGTGGCCGCACGGGTATGGCGCACAGCCACTTTATACTGTCACTGCGACCATCAGGCAGGACAAGATTGCTGTCCACACTCTGAGCAAGCGGACCGGGTTTCGGCGCGCTGAGCTTATCCAAGAACCAGATGAGGTTGGCAAGACGTTCTTTTTCCGCGTCAATGGAGTCGATGTCTTTTGCGGCGGCTCTGACTGGATCCCAGCTGATAATTTCACTCCTCGAATCACACGAGAGAAATATCGCAAATGGTTGCAGATGATGATCGACGGGTATCAGACAATGATTCGCATCTGGGGAGGTGGCATATGGGAAGAGGACGCATTCTATGAGTTGGCCGATGAGCTCGGTGTTCTCATTTGGCACGATTTCATGTTCGGTTGCGGCAACTACCCGGCGTTTCCTGAGATTCTGGAGTCCATCGAAGCTGAATGCGTCTGCCAGACAAAACGACTGCGGCATCATCCATCGATAGTAATATACGCCGGCAACAACGAGGATTATCAGGTACAAGAACAGATGGGATTGACCTACGACTATGAGGACAAAGACCCTCAGAGCTGGTTGAAAACCGATTTCCCGGCACGCTACATCTACGAGAAGCTACTGCCCGACGTGGTAGCGGCCAACGCGCCTCATGTGCCTTACCATCCCGGATCGCCATGGGGTGACGGTAAGCCCACCACAGACCGCACCGTTGGAGACATGCACCAGTGGAATGTATGGCACGGCACGCAAGAGAAGTACCAGATCTTCGACACTCTTGGTGGTCGCTTCAATAGCGAATTTGGCATGGAAGCTTTCCCACACATCGATACCATCAAATGGTATGTGACAGATCCGACGCAGCTCTACCCTCAAAGCCAGATGCTTGACCACCACAACAAAGCCGATGGCCATGAGAGGCGAATCGCCACCTATCTCGTAGAGAACTTCCGAACGGAAACAGATCTGGAAAAGTATATTCATCTGACGCAGCTGAGTCAGGCAGAGGCGCTCATGTTCGGATACCGCGGCTGGCGACAGCAGTGGGGTCAGAAGCGATTCTGCGGCGGGGCTCTGCTGTGGCAGCTGAACGACTGCTGGCCAGTCACATCGTGGTCCATTGTCGACTATTTCCTGAGGAAGAAGCCCGCTTACTACGCGGTGAGGAGAGTATTGGCGCCAATCGCAGTGGCTGTCAAGCGAGCGCATCATGATTGGAGTGTTGTGCATGCCCGACCAGCCAAGGCCTTGGACTACGAATGCTGGGTGTCCAGCTCACGGACTGAGGAGGTCAAGGCGGCAGTCGAGTTGCGCTTCATTAGCATTGCTACTGGCAAGGAGATCAAAGAGGCCGTTGTGCGCGACGTGACTATCGTGGCAAACGGCACAACCGATATTGTCAAGGGCACAATTCACAACGACCAGGAAGAGCCACATGTTCTTGCTGCTCGGATCTCCGTGGATGGCACAGTCGTAAGCCGAGATGTTGATTGGCCACAGCCTCTCAAGTATCTTGACTTTTCCGACAGGGGCGTCGAAGTCAAGTCATCGGGGGACAAGATTACCATCAAGGCTGCAAGACCTACGAAAGGTCTCGTCTTCGAGGAACGGGAAGGCGTACTGGTGAACGACAGCGCTATCGATGTTGTTCCAGGGGATGACCAAGTTGTGAGTGTCACGGGCTTGAGAGGGAACGACGCTCCATTAAAATGGACATATCTTGGTGCGGCGTAAGATTATAGATCCCAGATGCATGCGCGCCCAGTGGTCCCGTTGTTATTCATCAGCAGAAAGCGTGGCACGACAGGGATCTAGAGATGGTTGGCGCAGCTTCGGCAACCCGTTCGATGTAGCACAATCGTATGTAGCACGACAGTCACGTTCTTGGGAACTGGTAGTCTACATTGAAAGAGGCGCTGGCATGTTCCGTGATATGTGATGGTGACATTAAGCGCAAAGCCTCGTGCCATAGCCGATCGCGCCGTCGAAGCGCTCCCGATCCTTGTCTCGCGCCGTCTGCTCGGTGCTGCATGACGCGGGGTGCACCTGTTCACACCACCAAATATAATCGACCGGGGTCTCGATCCAAACTGCATCCTTCAACGACACCAGGTTATGTGCTGTTCGCGCCGCTCGGGACCATGTGGACCTAACCGCCATGCCATACGATCTGAGCAACTCGAGTCGCTCACAATTTTCCGTCACTTCAAGAAGAATTCGAGAGATGGGCTGAGCATCTCTCAGGAGATTGGCTGTGCAAACGAATGAATCAGATCGGAGTAATTGGCGAAAATCTCAGGAGAGAAGACCGAGAAAATGAGCATCTGAGATCGCTCTGAACTAGAGAAGAACCTTACCATGTACAACACGTTCCAGATTACCACCGCTTCGAGCTCTGCAGAGCAAGGCGAAAGCGGTAAAAGCGGCCGTCCAAATGCGGCCTCCAGACGCATCTCTACAAGCAATGCGTGTGTCGAGTGCAGACGACGCAAGATCCGGTGCGATGGTCTTCAGCCTTGTGCTCAGTGCCAGTGGTATCAGCATCCGGAGCAGTGCGTCTACGCAAAACCCGTGCAGAGAGTCGTGCCATCAAGAAAGTATGTGATGAGACTGTCTTTCCAATCTGTCAACTGACAAGAGCTGTAGACTGGTGGAGAAACTGCAGTCGCAGGTCGAGCAGTATCATGCAGTCTTTGCAAGGCTCTTCCCGGGCAAAGACGTCGAGGACTTTGTATCTCTGCCCAGAGCTGAACTCATCGATATGGCCGTGACACTGCCAGCAGCTAGTGCGTCCCCTAGTCAGGCTCCAGATCGCCTACTTGCAAAATCGGAGTCTGTTAAGAAATCCGAGGGCGCCGACAGCCTCGACGCACTCGAACAAGCTCCGGAGCAGGACCCTAACACCGACGAAGCCAAACGACTACGAGACAAGATCCAAGGCATTTCTGATGACATCAACGGACTGTCGTTGTCTATTGACAGAGCCTCGTCTTATGTGGGAGTATCAAGCATCAACGCGGCAATGAAGGTCATCTTCAAGACTGCTCCTATGGCTCGGCCTTTCATCGCACAGGCACAAGCAGAAACTGCTGCACCGAGTCGGAGCTCCACACCACCACCTTACGATCGCGATCCGGACCCCCAAGAGTTACCGCCGGCAGATGAAGGAAACAGACTAATCGACTCATATTTCGCTCATGTACATGTTCTCATGCCAATGATAG
>JAASLG010000111.1:0-36698 GCA_013365235.1 Cercospora sesami
TTCTTGGCATTGTGAACAGCAACCTTCAATTGCCGGTCGTGTTGTAAGCCGCAAGCATCCGGCATGTCCGGTCTTCCCAAGAAAAAGATTAGTGAGACGGGAAAGCGGTCCGCCGAATCTCTGTACTCCCTGCACCTCGGGAAGTAGAGGCTCGCCATCGCAGCCATGATTGAGGCGCTATGGATGTTCGCCAAAAGGTTGGCACGTGGCGGACGTTCAGATCCTCGTAGGCGTCTTAAGCTCAAATGTTCCCGCAGCCAGTGTTGCAACCAACAAAATTCAGTTCGCTGACCCACGGCAAGATGGCGAGTTTCAAAATCGCGCTGTTCTTCACGTACGCGCGAATACTCTTCGGGTCCACCGGTCATCCAAGAGGTGTTGCAGTGCTCCAGAGTTGTACATCGCCTCGTCCGCAACTACTTGAGCTGGAAACGTGAATCGACAAGACGCCGACTCGATATGTCCGCCCGCGTGCAAGGCAAGACCTGCGGCGCCCTCAGATCAGGCAGACTGTGCACCGTTTGCTACGGCAAGAAGGAGAATGCTTTCGAAGCTGATCTCCATGTACCAGCTCCCCTTCACTTACTTGCAGAGCTCGTGGTGTCTAGCGGACTTCCGGTCTTCCTCCACGCACCGAGACCCCGAGGGAGAAGACGTGCTCTCAGAACTCAAAGTTCGCGGAAATGCCAGCATCCAGGACGCAACCGGGATTCGCAGGCATGGAAGCAGTCGTGACGGAATCAGGCCGCGATCTCTTGTTGAAAGCATTCAGGTAACACAGTGGCCTGCCACTGCCTTGACAAGAGTGTGAGACCTTGTTGCAAGCAAAACTCGGGTTGATGCCTGCCCAAGCAGCAACGATGGTCTGACCTTGCCACCTCATGCCTCCGACCAATACTGGAAGTCCTTCGCAGTTCTCGACGAGTGACTGAATCAAAGTAGCGCTTAAATCCGGCCATGGGGGTTTTATTAAGCATGGCATGGATGGGCAAGTCCTGTTCATCATACACCCATCAGGTCAATGCGTAATTATTATTTATGACGTGGCGAGGTCATCGCTACGGGTGGAGCGCATGTCTTTGTCCGGGACTAAAGACCTTCGCAACCTCGCAAGTGGTTGCAACTTGTGCATAGCAAACATGAGCGCAACAGAGGAATTCCACGTGGCCATCGTTGGAGGCGGGCTGGGAGGTATCTGTCTCGGCCTCGCATTGCAGCATCGCAACATACCCTTCACAATTTACGAAGCTCGTGCTGGATTTGCTGAGATTGGAGCCGGCATAGTCATGGCTACTCACGCTGTTCGTGCTCTCCAACTTTGCGAGCCCTCACTGGCCGACAAGTTCTATTCGTTGGCTCGGGAGGATGATCCAGTTCCAAGAAGCCCATACATCTGGAACGAGCTGCGTTATGCAGTTCCGCGGAATGGACACGAGGACGGCGAGGTGATTCATCAGGCCATAAAATCTCGCCCGGGCGGGAGAACGGTGCATCGGCACGAGCTGTTAAGCATGTTGGCCAGAGAGTTGAAAGAAGGATCTGCCCAGTTCAACAAAAGACTGGAAAGTTACGAGCAGGAAGGCGACCGCGTAAAGCTGAAGTTTGCCGACGGCACAGAGGCTTTCGCGAATGTCCTTGCAGCAATGGACGGGATCCACTCGAGGGTGCGAACTTGTATGTTTGGCGAGGAGAGTCCTCTGAGCAAAGCCGTCTTCAGTCAGAGTCTTGCCTACAGAGCGTTGGTCCCCATGGATAGATACGTCAAGGCTTTCGGCGTGCCGGTCACACACGGCACGGTAAGTCTCGGGCCAAAGAAGTTTCTGATCCACTTCCCAGTGTCCAGGGGAACGCAAGTGAATTGTGTTGCTTTCGTGGACACGAGTGGATCAGGCGAAGAATGGCCTCATACTGAATGGATAATCCCCAACCAGGGACAACAATTCAGGAGAGACTTTCAAGACCTCGGCCCAGGCGCGCAAAAGATATTGGATATGATGGCGCCTGTCAATCCCTCGGCTTGGGCTTTACACCAGCATGCCTTCCAGCCCGATAGTTTCGTAGACGGTCTGGTGCTCCTCATGGGCGACGCAGCGCATAGTATGCTTCCACATCTGGGAGCTGGAGCCAGCCAAGCAATGGAGGATGCGTATGTCTTAGCGGAGACGCTTGCGAGCCCAGCTTTACGACGCGGTCCAGTCTCTGCAGGATTTCTGCACGCAGCACTTTTTGCGACGGAACAGGCTCGAATACCTCGTTTCTCAGCAGTCCAGAGACTTTCCAAAGAGAATGGACGACAATTTTCCGATTTTGTGGACCAGGAGCTTGATGGTCAAGCGCTGCAGGATTATCTTGATGAGTACGAAAGGCGCTTCGACTGGCTCTGGGACTATGATGTAGCCCTTGATGCTGTAAAGGCCAGAGAATTACTAGAGCAGTTGCTGAAGAGGTCTAAGAGTGTAGACAAGCTCTGATTATAGCAGATCCGTATCAATCGAAGACTTTGCCGCCATTCTGTAGGATCCAATGAGCTGCCTGAGATCGGAGCTCGAAGCCAGATTCGGCGTCAAGGTTCTGTATGGCGATACTGACAAAAATCGCTGTCCAGAGGTATGCATGGAATTCAGTATGACGTGTGTTGTGCAACGAAGCTAGAGAAAGCACATACCCGGAACGATGGACCAGATCCTGGAATGTTGCCGGACTTTGGTGACTAGTCGCACGTGGGTGACCAGTGAACCAGCTGGTCCATGTACTCAGCCGCATTCACCCAATATGACAGGGTCTATGCACGCAATAAGCGCGTCCGCAGTATGTCAAAGGCGATGCCGCGCGACCAACAGTCACTGCATCAACCACCCAGCTTCCTCATTTCCACTTTCTGCAA
The DNA here is from genome assembly GCA_013365235.1 of Cercospora sesami. NCBI lineage: Eukaryota > Fungi > Ascomycota > Dothideomycetes > Mycosphaerellales > Mycosphaerellaceae > Cercospora > Cercospora sesami. The sequence goes on from JAASLG010000111.1 coordinate 2,885, forward strand.
ATTCGATCCAATCCGAGCGTTCTCATCATGGCGCAAGCACCCAGTGCAGACTTGTTCTCCAGCATCGGCGAGCAATACGAAGCCGCCTTCGGCCACGATCAAGGTCTTCTAAAGTTCACACGAAAGGTCCTGGAGCACTTGAAACCCAACTCGCACATCCTGGACGTGGGATGCGGCACCGGAAAGCCAGTAGCGATGACCGCAGCAGAAGCCGGACACAAGATCACTGGAATCGACCTTTCGGACGTCATGGTCAAGCTCGCCTCGAAAACAGTTCCGACCGGTACCTTTGAAGTCGCCGACATGCTCACCTATCAGCCCATAGACATCAAATTCGACGCCGTTGTCAACATGCTCTCGCTCTTCCTTCTCCGCAGACAGGATGTCGAGTTGATGGCAACCCGATGGAACTGCTGGCTTCCACTCGGCGGAGTCCTGGCAATTGGTACTGGCGCCGCAGAAGATGTCCACCCAGAGAAGCTCGGAATTCAGTACGATGAGGATGGCGCTTGTGCTCGAGAGATGCCATTCGACTTCATGGGGAAAGCCATCACGATCGACATGTTCACGAGGGCAGGATGGAAGAAATTGCTTGAGGGTGCAGGCTTCGAAGTTCTGTACACCACTACAGACGTCTTCGTTCCGCCTCCAGAGACAGGATGCCAGGCTGAGCCACACTATTTCATCTTGGCAAAGAAGATCAAGGAGCTTGTTGGTGGTGTGTAGAGGACTGAACGAGGCATTGCGGCGACAATTCCCAACACACAGCCAGGATGAAAGGAGCTCGAGAGTCCCCTCACAGATATTCCTGGATGTCTGCTTCGCAGAATTCGTATGTTGTAGACCTTCAGAATTGACTCCTTTGCATCGTGGAATGCTGTCTTCGTCTTTCCACTGTTGAGTCTGGACGTGATGACGCCTCTGAGGATGTTACCAGACATGCGAGAAACGGTGTACCGAGGGATGGTTGTGTCTTGTGCAGGATAGCATCAAAGACCATTGTGTATTTTGAAGTGAATGGTGCTGAAGCGGAGCGGAGTTGAAGCTGGGAGCGGGCGCGGAAATTTGACGGCAAGCACGGAGCGGCTCGTACGGGAGCGGTCCGCCCTCCATGCCTCCCTCCGCAAAAGCTTGGGTTGAAGATGAAGATGCAGATGCGCAACATCATCGACATCCATCAGCACCAATCACGCCCAGAGATCTCTTCACATCCTTTGTTACGGCGCGCACGTCGATGCTGGGACTATGATCTAGGCTCTACAAGAGATGCCCAAGCACACGGGCCAGCTCCGCTTTCCGCTGAATATCCCGAGCACCCGTATACACCGAACATCAAGGCTGCGCAGTCTCGGTAGCCGCCGATGATGTCTTTTGCACGACCGAATCTGTCATTGTAAAGATGATTCTGAAGCGTAAAGGACCCTGCTCCAGCATGTCGAATGAACACCTTCACCGGTGTTTCAAGGACCGCACAGGCACGCTCAGCTACAGCTGCTCGGCCGGCGCAGTTCTGGACCGCTGGGACTGCACCCTGCTCGGCGATTTGATATCAAGGATTTCCTGGTTCAAGTCTTGATACTCGCGCGTACATTGTTTGAGATAGCCAGAATAGGGCACAATCTATAAGTCACCAAAGACAGATTCCAGGAATACCTGCGATCAACAGGCCGAATGGGAGTAAGCTCATTCACCAGCTCTTGGCAGCTGCAATAGCCACCCTTAGCTCTAGGGCTATGCGAGTAGGTGCATTCGCCGAGATGCAGCACTGCAGCCTTTATCAAAGACCCTCGTGCATCCCCCACAATCCTGCAGATCTGGATTTGCAAGCTTCACTTTTGTCTTTCTGTTCTTATATTTCAATTATATTCTTCACGGGAGCAGGCCTCTCAAAATGCTTTACAATGTCGCATTAACCGCCGCAGTGTCCCTTCTGGGAGCCACCGTCTCTGCCGCACCCATCGGAGCCAGTCTTCTCGACCTCAGCGCCCAGACATTCTCCAAGTCCTTGAACTCGCGTCAAGAGAGCAATGGCCCAGTGGTGAGCACGATTCAACAGGCCGAGAGCATCTGGGCATTAAATGTTGATAATGTCAAGGTCGTGGACGCACTTGACCCAGCGGCCAAAGCGGACTATGAGTTCTTCAAGTCCTATTTTGATTCGGTGAGTGAATGAGCAACTGATGCGTCTGCATGCTCGCTCAAAAGCTCATGTTTTGAAGGAAGTCAACAAGCGCGAAGCTGATGCGGAAGCTGATGCCGATGCTCTGCGCCTCATCAACCTGGTAAGTGAACAACGAAGCTACCCAGCCAGACTTAGCACGGTGATCAAGATCTGAAACGCCAGCAGCCTGCAAGCTTGGGTGTCTCCACTGATGCGGATGGCAATCTGATCGCCCGTGAGGCCGAAGCCGATCCATTCTGGGACACTATCAAGAACCTCTTCAGCAACTGGGATGGCTCGCGAAGCGGGAAGCGCGATGCTGCGCCTGAACCTTTCTGGGACACGATCAAGAACTTGTTCAGCAACTGGGATGGCTCCCGTAGCGGCAAGCGTGACGCCATGCCTGAACCAGGATTCTGGGACTCATTTAAGAACTTGTTCAGCAACTGGGACGGATCTCAAAGCGGATAAAACTGGTGCGCAGAGGATCGAGGAAATGCACCAATCCGCTGATGGCCTGACGAGGGTACGACATCTGTACGCGTTGGGAATCTATCGGCTGGCACGATAGTTTACGACCTTTGAAATGAAAGTATAGAATTCCTTCTAGAAGCCTTCCAGCAAAACCATCGCTCCAGGATTTGCTGTTATCCTCTGCGCTGATTCTGATAGATCGACCGCTTGATTGAACAATGAGCGACGGTAATTTGGATGTGTATTCGCCGACGGCAGAAAGTACGCGTCAGCCGAAGCCATTCCGCGATAGGGAGCCACTGCTGACGAGTCGGACTTCACTAGCGTCGGCGCCACACGACTGTATAGCGCCAAGGTGACGAATACATACGCCACGACTTCTCCAGATTGCAATCTCAATGCTTGTTTCTGGCTTCAAGACTTCTTCGCAATGCTTGAGATCTCTAGCTGTTGGAGTCCAGCGTTGAGCGACACAGCATAACGTCCCAAAATTCGCCCAGCGCGTCCGGTCACAGCCTCGAGAGCGACACTCCTCAAGATCCTCCATCGAAATGAGACTCCTCTGCGGCGTCAGCGATGTTCAACATCACGCAATCAATGCGCTCGAGCAATGCTGTGCTGATGGTGCCGACCTCAAAGAAGTAACAAACGCGATCGGCTGTTTTCACTACTGCCATACGCATTTGAACCAAGTTCAGTTCAGCTCATGCGTACAAGAATTCTTGACCTTCGATGACGCTTTCGCTGTTCATTGCGCTTCTGAAAGCGATCCGCATGACTTTCTCTTGGAACATCGAAACGGAACAGGAGTGAGCTTCGTGTATGCAATTGGACTTGTGCTGCTATTCGTTGTGATCCTCACGAGATGGCGAGGCAGCGTCTCGCGGGCAGAAGTGCGCGAACAGGTGACTTGCTTCAAGCAACGATTAGAATTCGGCGACAAAAAATCCTGCGCTGCACGCTGTTCAGGCAGGGGACAGTTGGCGTTTCAAAGTAGCGGGCAGGCGAGAATGGAGCAGGAGGATGTTTGACCGAGTCGAAGAATCGAACGAATGACGCCTGCCGCGCTCTTACGGAGATTTGCACAACTGCGTGCATGAAGAATCGCATGGAAGCAGATCGCCACCACTGGAGTGAAAGTCGCGCCTATGTGTGGGCTGACAACACAACCCAGCGGTGGAAGTGGACGAGTTGTCTCGAGGTCTGTACAGAGAGGGCTTTGAGGATGCAAGACTCGTCTGACAAAAATCGGTCATTATTGCTCGGCAAAGCGAGATCGAACGTCTTATTTTTGTCGCTGTCGGTCTGGATCCGGAACGGATGGGAAGTGTTGCGAACACGCCCATCCCACTGCCACGCATCCTCCTACTAAGTTCTACGCAGCCACATTCCCGTGGTCCAGGATTCTCACGATGCTCGGGGACTTGTACACTAATCTGGGAATCACTGGCGATGGCAAAGGGCGGCCAGCGACAATAGATCCTCGGCATTTATTTTTTTTACTCAGGCTTCACACCACTAAAGAAACCCGCCTTGTGCAGGTATTCAACGTTCGCCCGAACAGCCGCCTCGATATCCTTCGAATCGGACTCTGCACCAACATCCTTGGCGCGGTATCGTTGCCTTGTGAGCAACCCGCGTCCAGACTCCAGGGAGTCTGCAAGCGGCCAAAGCAAGTGGTCACTCGTCTCCTCCATGTCGAATTTCACCTTTTGCAGCCACACATCTCCACTTTGCTCCATGAGCGGGATTGCAAGCTCCTCGGAAACAATACTCCAGAATTTACCGACGCTCAATCCATCCAGGACGTTCAATGTCGTGCTTGAAGAAGCCTTAAAGTCGAGTAAAGTCAAAGCGACAATCCGCTCAGCAACAGCATCAGATTGCGCAACAAAAAGCCACTGGTCACGTTCATCGGCGTTGAATGCACCAATTCGTACACTGGCCCACACAACCCGCCACAGGTAATCATCTTGATTCGCGAGACCATGCTGCCCGCTACCGATCAAGTATGCAGGACAGACGACACTGATCGACTTGTCCTGGAGCGCGGATCGGGCGTTATGCACTAGTCGTTCTGCTACGAATTTTGTCTGGGCATAACCATTGTCTTTGGCGACGTCTGTATACAAGGCTTCGAGGTCTCTCTCGACGTCTTGTGCGGGGTTGGGATATCGACCTCCCGATACAAACACGAATCGCTCCAAGTGGTGACACGTTCTGACCAGCTTCAGCAGCTCCTCAGTGGAGTGCACATTTGGTGCCTCGAGGTCGCTGTAGCTTTTCGTCCAGTTCACGACAGCACCACAATGGATGATTGTGTCAATACGAGAGCCATCAGTATCAGCATTGTCGTATTCTTCAGATAGTCTCATCCAGTCGGCATCGGAAAGTCCCATTCTAGGCTTCGATAGGTCTCCGGGCCAAGCATGAAGCTCTGTTCGACGAGATGTATCTGCTTGTACAGCAGCCAAGGCCAAACGAACCCGCTCCAGCCCCTGCTGTCGACTAGAAGTCCGCACTAGGACTGTCACGGATGCAATGTTGCTCGATGACAAGAGCTGGCACAGGATCTGTACGCCGAGATATCCAGTCGCACCGGTCAGGAACACATGCCGCGAACGAGGGGGTCGGACCACGCTGGTATTCAGCACTGTCTCAGTATGCCTTGCGACTCGTTCTTTCAGGAATTCAACCTGTGTATGGGCATCGTTGCAAGCCATATCTGTGACCAAATGCTGCTTGTCACTTTCGAGAAGCATCACAAGCTTCCGTACTGTCATGCAAGGTTGGCTGAGGGTCTCGAACAGGATCTTACCACCAAACTGCTTCCGTACCGAGGCAGCAAGCCTCATAGCCTGCGCTGAATTGATCCCGATGTCAGTCAAACGATTGTCGTGCCCACTGATGGATTTCCAAATCGCCGATCCTGGTGCAGAGATAATGTCTGCAATCAAATTCGACACCTTCATGGCTGACTTCTCGGATGCCAAAAGGCGTGTGCCACTGAGAGCAGTAGAGACGTGCATGAAGCCTGGCACCGAGCCTGCTGAGACTTCATTATCGGAAAGGCATTTTTTGAGACGGGTCCGATCGATTTTCATGGTGGGCGTGAATGGCATCGTCTCAACCACGATCAATACACTTGGGAGCATGAAAGATGGTATGAGATTCTGCAAGTACCCCGTGACAGCCAGCAAACTCAAAGTCAAGGCGGTCTTGTTGGCAGCGCGAGCATGCCGACTCGCCGGGGTGATCGCACGCGTTGATTGTGTGATAGCGACCAGTCGCTTCGCATATGGCCCGTCAGCAGGGTAGATGACAGCACAGTGGCTGACATCGGGATGCCGGGAAAGTTTGCTTTCGATATCTCCCAGCTCAACCTTCTGACCTAGCGCAACAATTCAGATCAACAATGAATAGAGCCTGTGTGAAGCTGACACTCACCATTGACTTTGACCTGAAAGTCCTTCCTCCCGACAAATTGCAGTGACCCATCTGACATCTGGCGGAAAAGGTCACCCATCCGGTATACGCGAGAAGTCCATGGTGTGCGAGGTTTCTCGATCAACCCCTGCGAGATCCATGCTTGAGGCACTGGCAGAAAGACCTCTGCCGTCTTAATAGGTGCATTGAGATATCCTTGGGCCATTGTAGGCCCGGAGATAACCAGCTCTCCCACAGCCCCTACAGGTAAAATGACTGCTGGATCGTCTGGGTCTACAATGTAGGCCAAGCAGCTCGGCAGGCGATGTCCTACGTTCAGAATATCAGTCTCATCAGAGACGTCTCGGGCGTGAGTGACATCGACTTCGGCAGATCCATAATTGATCCCGACTCGTGACGACTTCCGCCACTTGCGCAACGTCGATTCCTTGACCGCTTCTCCTCCCAACGTGACATATTTGAGACTCGGAACGGTCAGCGGATCCAACAAGTCGGCCACGGTAGGAGTCAATAAGGCCCAATTTGCTTGCGACTTCTCGACAAATGCTGCAAGACTATTCTTTCGGTCGGTCTCAGACGGAATGCAAACGCAACCTCCCACTAAGAGCGTCGTGAAGAAGTCTGCGATATTAGAGTTAGTCATCAGCTAGAAAGATGCTGTGCACCGTATGCCTTACCGAGCATTGCCACATCGAAGACGTGGTTCGCGAATTGGAGAACACGCGATGTGCGATCCAGATGCATGGCTCTGGCATGCGCAAAGGATCCTGTGCATGCAGTGTCATGCTGTCTCAGCATTCCTTTGGGAACTCCAGTACTGCCAGAAGAAAAGAGAACGAACGCTAAATCATCTGGCGCACAATCGGTCTGAGGTTCATCGTATGCTGAGTTACACTGGCCGGCTTGAAGGTGCGGCACAATCACTACCTCACACGAATATGGCTCGACAGATGGTGCGGTCTCCTTATCGCATATTGCAAGCCTCGCTCCTGTGAGTTCGACTACCTGGTCGAGCCTGGCACGCGGCCATGACCAGTCGACCGGCACTATCGCTTTCCCAACCTTAAGTATTGCCAGAGCCGCAACCAGTGCCCACTTTGACTTGTTCATACTGAAAAGCACCATGTTGCCGGTAGATCTCCAGGACCGACGACAGAATGAAGCCAGTTTGGTGGACTCGAGGTCAAGCTCCAGATATGTTATCTCGCCATCCCAGGCATAGATTGCGGGGGCATCAGGAAACGCTTCGACGTTGATCGCGAAGCCGGCATGAATAGTCATTGATGTTGGTCCTTCCGGCCCAGGCTGATTCCACGCAACGATACGTCGCTTGTCATAGTCGCTGAGAAAACTCATGTCCCCCACAATGCAGTCGGTGGATTTAGCCATGGCGGAGAGAACGTTTCTCAGCGTTTCGATGCGGCCGGTTGCGGAATCCTCGTGAACGGTCGAGGTGTTGTAGAGCAGGTTTACGTGACGAGATTCTCCAGCTTCATCAAGTACCAGTGCCATCTCGAGACTCGATCTGGACTCACGTCCGTCGTGACGAATGACCCATGCTCTGGCCTCCGCGACCGAACCATTCCAGATGACTGACCTCGGTACAGTATTTTCTTCCTCGTTGGCCACGGCATCTTTTTGGAGGCTGACCAGATGATCTTGTACGGTCCCAGTTTTGATTATTTGCAGGGTAAGCAGCTCGACTTGTCCGTTAACGTTGTCGCGCCCAATGTAGCAGCTAGGCTGTAAATTGCCCTCATATGTCGACAGTAACAGCAGCCACGCAACTTGTAGTGCCCGTACCGTGTCCGCAGACGTGCCAGAGATGATCGCCACTCGGTCCAAACGCAAAATACTGCTCTGGACTAGAGCCCAGCTGTGCCTGGTCATCGCTCAGTGCTGGCTTCAACGAAGCAATCGTACAAGCACCGTCACTTTTGCAGACATCTCTCTCTTCAGCACGCTCACACACTACAACCCTCACAATTACTGCCTGAGATACTGTCTGCTAAGGCTGCCCGATATCGAACGTTCCACCGGGCGGTGAGCCTCGGGACATTCGATATCTGTTCCCCGGGTTGAACATGGGGCTGTAACCTGACAGAAAGTATGCATGCAGCATCGTAGGCGCCTGCGTGCGTCCCTGGTGATTGTAATGGATTCCTTGTTACGAGGCATCCTAGGCAAGCTGTTCACGCCATGCACTGGAAGTTTTACCGCGTTGCCGTCGGTCAGTCATGTTTCTGCTTTTGAGCTAGAACACAGTTGTGAAATGCTTTCGACTCGAAGAAAGCCGGAACCAGCCTCATATCTAGGTGTCGCACTGTATTGCCTCTGGAGCGTAGTCGATTTTGCGTGTCTTGCTCACGCTAGCGCTCTATTCCTCCAGGCTGATTCCAGCTCCGTATCGAGGCCTGAAAGATATTGACATAGGCGAGCTGGAGTCCTTTTCTGTCCGCCGATAGCCTTGACCTCGCCCTTGTTTGTCACATGTTGCTATCATGGCACGGCAGTGAGCTGACTTTCGACCCGCGCGGCTTCCATACGTATATAACGGGCCATTGCATAGATCCCCGCTCGGATTCTGCCGATCATGACCCAGCTTGGAGCGCGGGGAGTTTTCCGCCGGCGGAGATCTTGTGGCGGCATTGCGAGATCTGGTCTACAAACAGTTCCGCGCACCAGGTTCAGAGAAGTGCATGTGGTGATTACGAGGCACAGGCTGAGTGAACTCCAAATCGTTCCCCATGCTCGCCCATGCCCTTGTCATTTTCCGCTGCAGGCGACTTTACCGCCGTCATGTCTCACTATCCCAGAATTGACTCCAACGGCAGAATTCTTTGCATGCAAGTGCTACACTTGAGGTGCTGGAGGATATGCAGCAGAGAGCGAAACTCATTTATATGATGGCAATAGGGTTGGGGTGAGCAGCCTCAAAAGCTGGGTCCACTCGGACATTGGGTTTCTGTGGAACAAACACGCAAGATTGCACTGAGCACAACAACGTCCAAATCAGAGCAATGTGCCACTCGACTCCCGTGGATCTGCCCACCAGATACCAACTTCGAGCTTCTCCACTGGCGCTGTCACGATGGCGTCAACGCTTGTCCGCAACGGGCTCTCAGCGGAAAACGTGTGGCGGAATAGACTACAGCAGGCGCACTGCTTTCTTCTTCTTCGCTGCTGGTGATGCCATGAGTCGCCGCAGCATACTACACTCTTTACCTTGACCGCATCGCGAACTCTTTAATTACTATCACCAAAGTATGACCTGATCTCCTCCTTGGGAGAAGGTCAACAGCGCTCCTTTTTGTAATGGCCGTAGCGACGAGTTCCCGAAAGCCCATCGGGCTGAGATGGAGGGCTCATGCTGCATTCATTCTGACGACCGCAGCCGTCGGTCTCTTCACCGATCTTTTCCTCTATGGCCTCATTGTGCCGGTCCTGCCATTCCTGCTGGAGAAGGAAGCTGGACTGCCACCGCACCAAATCCAGGCCTATACATCGGCCATGCTGGCGGCTTTCGCTGGAGCGACAGTCGTCTTTTCTCCTCTTTCTGGGTACATAGCCGACAAAGCGTCCTCACGGCAGGGACTTTTCTTATTTGCAATGGTATGTTTGATGGGCGCCACGGTGATGCTGTTTTTGAGTCGCGCGATCGCGGTTTTGGTTCTGGCGAGAGTACTCCAAGGCATTAGCTGCGCTTTTGTTTGGACAATCGGACTTGTGATATGTTTGGATACTGTGGGGGCAGATAAGATGGGAAGAACATTGGGGACGGTATACATGCTCTTCCTTCAAAATTCATGTTCTTCCAGCTGACGATCATGTTAGATCTTCTCTCTTGTTCAGATCGGAGCGCTCTGGGCACCGACGATTGGTGGCGCGTTGTATAAAAGAGCTGGCATAAGAGGAGTCATGGGTCTGGCCATCTCCTTGCTTGCGATTGATCTGCTATTGCGACTTCTTGTGATCGAAAAGAAGTCGGCGGTGGATACATCCTCGGACACATGCAGCAGAGTGGACTCTGTGAACGAAGGAGACTACGGAGGTGATCGAGAGGCCGAGCAAGAAGAGCAGCCTCTGCTCGACAGGAAGAAGGAAGTGGACCAGGCATACAAGCTGTCGGATAAACAGCCATGGATTGTGCATACCGTGCCTTATCTGGCATGCTTGTCCGATCCTTCCCTCGTGACCGCTCTTTTGGTCTCCACAGTACACGGGACTCTAATGGGCAGCTTCGACGCCACGATTGCCACAGTATCGCAGTCATTCTTCAATTTCGATTCCTCTCAAGCTGGATTGCTATTTCTGCCGATTGGTGTCGCTGACCTGGTCTTCGGCCCGCCTATTGGGTGGGCTGTGGATCGCTATGGAACCAAGAAGCCCGCCGTCTTCGCTTTTGGAATCATGGTTCCGGTACTGGCTCTACTGCGACTTGTACATCCTGGCGGTGTGCAACAGGTCATCCTGTATGCTGTATTGCTGGCCATCGCCGGCATCGGTCTCGCGGGATGTGCAACCCCAGCATTGGTAGAGGGCGGAAATCTCATAGAAAGCTATCACCGAGCCAACCCGACGTTCTTTGGCGACAAAGGTCCATATGCAATGGTGTATGGCATGAATGGGGCTGTCTTCAATGCAGGGCTGACAGTTGGACCCACTCTGGCTGGATGGCTGAAGGAAACGATCGGCTATGGCAACATGAACCTCGTTATGGCGGGCATATCTGGCCTGACCGCCTTACTGTGCCTCAAATATCTGGGCAATAAGCCGAGAATTCAGCGGTGAAGCAGTATGCAGCTCACAGTCTGGAAACGATGACAGCTTCGAGCGCTGCTCGTGAACGCCGATGATGGGTCTCTTGTAAGCGGGACGGTGTGTAGACTTCAAAAGAAACTCGAAAAGCGGATATTTTCATGGAACGGGGCTGTGCTTTGCACATCGCCTTTCAAAACAAGTGTTACGGCCTGGTCCATGCCGATATCAATTCCTACAACTGGCACTGTATCTGCATGCATGATCTTTCATTGTCAGGCTAAATCGATTTGCACTTTATCATTCGGCTCCAGCGCGTTTCACCCCGCAAGCTCGACCGCTTCCCGATGTTCCTGTCTGCTTGCCTTGCAAAGACATGTAGTATGAGGGTAAGCTTGTCGAGTTGGGTGGCAGCTTGAGACAGTGTTACCTGCCCGACCTTTCTCTTGTGAGAATCCGTCGGGCTTTCTCTCGCTCTGTGTTTCCCCTTTAGTCTCTGATGCGGAAGTGTTTCACTGAAATCTGCTCACCTTCATCAAACGGAACAAATTCATGTAAAGCCGTCCCGGGCATCACGATGGGGAGGATTGGGACCTTCTGGTCAACCTTCACCTCCAGTAGCGCAGGCTCGTCTGCCGTCTCGTAAAGAAGCCAATTGAGTTTACCGCGCAGCTCATCAATATGCTCGGCCCGCTGTGCTGACACTCCCACTGCGTCCCCGAATTTGACAAAGTCCGCGTTAGCGCCGTGCGTATGTGAGTATCGATCGTCAAAGAACATCTGCTGCGAATGTGTGACCATTCCTGTGTACGAGATTAGTATAATAGCCGTGGCCAGGTCCTTGATGATCAAACCTTGTTCATCGTTATTGAGAATCAGAACTTTTACGCCAAGCTTATAGCACTTGGCTGTAGTCAGCTCTGCCATTGTCATAGCGAAACTCGAATCGCCGTCGACATCGATCACTAGCGCTTCTGGTCTTGCAATCTTTGCGCCAATGGCGGCGGGAAGCCCGAATCCCATGGTGCCAAGACCGCCCGAAGTAATCATCGAACGAGGATATCGCCACCGATAATGCTATCCAGATGTAGTCAGTGAATCAAGCGAGTCGCCCGGAGTAACGGTAATCAATGTCAAGAGGGGACTTACTTGAGCTGCGAACATTTGATGTGCTCCAACGCCCGTGGCAATGACTGTGTTGCTCTTCACGTCTGCTGTCAACTCGTTGAGGACGGATATAACAGTCTGGGGCTTGATGATCCCGGACTCCCCTTCTTTCTCATACGCCCAGGGGAATTGCTGTTTCCAGTGTGAGACCTGGCTCAGCCAGGGAGCTCTGTCCTCGGGCGAGCGCTCTTCCACCAATGGAACAAATTCTCTTAAGTTTGCAACTAGGTCGCCTGGGATGAGTTCTGTGGCTTGAACAATCTTGTTCATGTTGTGCGACCAGATCTCGAAGTGAATGATACCACCCCTGCCCTCAGTAGCAGCCTTATGTGCCTCAGGTGCGAAGGCAGACAGTTTACGGGTGATGCGGTCGTCAAAGCGCGCACCCAGAGCAATGATCAAATCAGCTTCCTGCAAAGCCAAATTAGCATAGCACGAGCCATGCATTCCGAGCATGTGCAGGGAGTTCGGGTGTTCCTCGTCAAACGCGCCCATGCCAAGCAATGTTGTAGTCACTGGAATCTGTGCTTTCTCCGCAAGCTGACTGAGGAGTCGCGGCCCGTCGGGATGAGACAGGACGCCTTGTCCTGCGTATATCACCGGCTTCTTTGCGTTGTTGAGAAGCCTCGCAGCTCGTGAGAGTTCTGGTGAGAGCTCGACGCGATCGATCGGAGTGGTTTCTTTCGTGGCTAGTGAGCCGAGGACACTGGGAACTACGGCTGACTTGAACACGGAGGCAGTGACATCTTTCGGCAAGTCGACCAGTACTGGACCTGGTCTCCCTGAAGTCGCTGCCACAAACGCCTCGTTGACACACTGAGGCAGGTCTTCCACTGTTTGCGGCTGTACACACCATTTCGTGCATGCCCGTGCGAGTCCCATCACATTCGCTTCCTGGAAAGAGTCTTTTCCCAAGTCTGAAGTTGGAACCTGGCCACAGAATGCTATCATGGGAGTGCCATCCATCAGCGCGTCTTGGAGTGGTGTTATGAGGTTGGTTGCTCCCGGGCCTGATGTTACTACGACAATTCCAGGCTTGCCGCAAGCTCGGGCATACCTGTGCGCCCACATGTCAGGTAGGTCAATGAGAAAGTCTTTATATTCTCATACCCTTCAGCCACTACTTTAAAGTTAGCGACCAGCTTTATTTTCACTGTTCAGTTGCTCGAAAGCACTCACTATGTCCTGCCCCTTGCTCATGTTTCACCAAGAAGAAGTCTACGTCCTTTTATCTCTTCACGTCAGATGTGTCCCATGATTCAGGTCGTCGTCGTCCTACCGGAGACTCGTAGAGAGCATCGAAGACGGGGAGAATCTGCAGTTCTCATCAGCTTTCGCTGCCAAATATAGTGCAAAGTCTGCTTGCTTACTGCACCTCCAGGATATCCGACTGTCAGAGATCAGCCGTCAATATACGCCTTAGATGTAATCGCCAAGCACCAGACATACAGATATGTTTCACGCCATGTTGCACCAACATTGTGTTCAGGATCTGTCCACCGGTCATGCCGACGTACGCATCATGGACGGGTGATGCTATGTGTTCCTTCTGTGTTGCTCCATGCCTACTAGACTTAATAGTGGCCGTGACGTTTGGTGGATACGCTTTGATGTCGTCCACCACTTCTTTGTCGATTGTTCGATGCACATGGAAGGCACGCTCTCGTTCGCGACGAGAGTATTGGTCTCGAGTAAATATCGATCGTTTCCGTACAACTTGCAAGGCTCGCAGGAGGAGAGTTGAAACTCTGATTGGTGGCATATTTGGAAGCAGCGAAAGACCAAATGTGCCTCCAGACACTATAGGCAATGCCACAGAGCACTTTCTCTACTTGAGGTCACCATGCTTTCAAATTCCAGATCGATTGTCCTGCGCTAGTCTCTGCGTTGTACGTCGATACACTAGCGGTACATGCTGCAGAATGCTGCAGTTTGTCGGTGTGAGGTCAAACAGCATATCGTCGGAAACGAACTGCAAAGGCGCTGGAGATGTGGGCCTCGAGGCTGGCCTCTGCGTTTCGAGCTTCTGTAGCTTACTCAACAGCCTATGACCTTGCATAGACCATCTGCGCTGCACTTCCCCGGCGGACGATATGCCCCACACGGCATTTTGAGTTCTCGTTTCTGCGTTTACAGGCTTGTTGCTGAAATGCTACAGTGTCATCACTTTCCAGCACACATTGGACCTCCTCGACCCTAAGCTGGTTCAACATGCTGTTGATTCAAGGTATCGCTATAGCACTTCTCAGCATATTGCTCCTCCGTGTATGCCACCGTTTAAGCATCTGGCATCCTCTCAGACATATTCCCGGCCCATGGTATACAGCAATTTCATCGGCGTGGCTCCAATATCACACTTTTCGAGGAACGCAAGCAAGAGCGACCCGAGAATTGCACAACCAATACGGACCGACTGTAAGAGTTGCCCCCAACGAGGTAGAGATCGCAGATGGCGCTGCAATTTGGCCAATATACATTCAGAATGGTGGCTTTAGCAAGAGCTTTCATTACGCCGCGCTCGATATCGATGGCCATTCGACCGTGTTCTCAACATTGATCAACCGAGAGCGAGCGCCGAGACTCAAAGTGGCTCTGCCATTCTTCTCTGCTGCTGCTGTGCAGAAGCAGATTCTCATGATAGAGGAGTTTGCCTCACATTTAGTACAGCGATTAGAAGTGGACAGGAAGTGTGAAACTCCGGTGGACCTATTGGATCTCTGCCGGTGCTATGGGCTAGACACTACGTCAAACTACGTCTTCGGCGAAACATTCGGGGCACTCCACAATGGTTCCCTCGCGATCGCTCCAATTGTCGATAGTTTTCTCGAACAGAATCTGCTTTTCAACATCCCTGGATATTTGCGGCGAGCGTCAAGCTTGTGCTTCGATGCTCTGATGGTCAACACGAATGCGAGACAAGCAGACGCGAGCGTCGACGAGTGGATCAGGAAAGTCGTCAAGAAGAACATCGAGGAAACGGGCCACGGGCTGTCAACTTATCCCTCCAAGCTGTCCGATTCCGGATTGCCACTCGACGAAGTGGTCTGCGAGGGCAAAGATGCCATCTTCGGAGCGACTGATGCGCTCGGCCTGACCTTGTCTCTGATTTTCTGGCGTCTGGTTTCGCACAAGTCAGCGTAGGTCTACTCAAGTCTGCCTGGTCTGACAATCACACTGACAAAAGTCAGCTACTCAGCCCTTTGTGAAGAGCTCCAAGACAACACCGATGTACATGGCGCAAAGCTACAAAGCCTCTCCGTCCTTACCGGGATCGTAAAAGAGATCATGCGAATGGCATCGACTGTGCCGTGCAAACTACCGCGAGTAACTCCTCCGCAAGGTATGGTATTCGACAATACATTCATCCCCGGTGGCGTTGTTGTCGGAGTCGCACCGTATATGCTCCACAACAACGAAACTGTATTTTCAGCAGCGCAAACTTTTAATTTTGGACGCTGGAAAAATCCAACCGATGACATGACGAGAGACTGGATGCCGTTTGGAAAAGGATCCAGAGCATGCATGGGGCGCCATCTTGCTCTTATGCAGATTTACATTGCTGTCGCAGCTGTCGTGAGAAGTCGGGTGCTGGATGGCGCCCGAACTTCGCAGACATCCATTGAGTTCTGGGAGTGGTATAATGTCAAGGTCGTGGGGGATGGAGTGTACATTCACTGGCAGACTAGCTAGATGAACGAGAGTCATCCAATGATAGACTAGCTGCGGAAAAGCACCAGAAGGTAGACCGAATTGCAGCCTCGAATGCACTTTCTCCGCAACTTTTCTGTCGCAGACTGATTCAGAGAGTAACAATGCCGATGTGCTTACTGTTGTTGCCACAAAAATGCCCAGATCTTGATTCATGGGCTCATTCGACTTTGTGGTCTCTGTTATCAGCTGAGCTGTGGCCTGATCGCCCGCTGCGGCGCAGAGCGACTTCTTTCGCCGGCATTGTCGTCCCCAAAATGTCATCCTGTGCAGTAATATCAGCTTGCTGCCCACGGGAAGCGCTGGATGTAAAGCATACCCAAATCGTCAGATAGACCTGTGAATAGTTGTACTTCATGCCCCAGCTTTGGTGGTGAACGTCGTGGAACTCGGTGGTATTTGTAGACATGTAGTCAAATGGATTATAAGGGAATCGATATCCACTGTGATCATTGACTGATTTTACGATGGACGCGCTGGCGAAGATCGTAGCTTCGATCGTCGATAGGCCGCTCAGATAGAAGGTGAGTGTGGTCCCGATGGTGTCCACGACGAAGGCTTCGACAAGGCTGCTATACAGCGCTCCGTACGAATATGGGACGTATAATCGATGGTGCACCGAGTGGACATATTCTGCATGCAGAGTCAGTATTCCGGGAATATATGGTGACGGCTGGGAAAGGTAGACTGACTGTACAGAAGCTTATTACTGTGAAAGACTCTATGCCAGAAGTATTGCCAGAAATCTGCAATGAGAATGGCACAGCCGACTCGCAATATCAGTGCAACGCTGCATGGAATACGCTGTCCTTCCATGTCGGAGCCAGTGCTTCGCTGATCGGTCGGCGACACGGATATTGATTTGTTGCGGTTCAAGAAGATATCATCCTGTAAGCGCGACTGATCGTGTCTCTGCTGCAACGGGAGCGTGTCTGGCGCAGACAAGATGCGATCCACTATCAAAGCAAAAGCGACTTGAATAGCTTGTTGGGCCAGGACTTGGCGGAATACTTGAGGCAGAGTCGCTTTATTGCGCTTCAGTTTATCCTCATATGTATGAATCTTGTACTTCTTGAACCAGTGCTGGCAGTCGAGAAGATGGAAGATGCTTGCACTGATCCAGTAAGCCGCAATCGGCATGATGAGCAGTAGATAAAAGTCTCTCACACCAGGAACAAGTGAGTCGCGATCCATTGCGGTCTGATTGTATAAAGCTGCACAGAGGGAGTGAAACGAAGATGGCACGGTCGATTGCTACAGAATCAACTTGCCCGATGTCAACAGTAGAGCTGCCATGTCAGGTCCCATTGCAAACAATCATGCCTCCTTTTGGGCTCACCAAATTGCTGCTGAGACGCCAGATAGGCAGGGAAGATCGTCCAAGGCGCACCGCCATCGTCACTGCTGCGGATTTTCAAGCGTCATGAGGTACATACGCCCTGCAGAACCCGGTACGGTGAACTTTGGACAGTCTAGCAACAATCATGCGGCTATGCGCCTTCGCACCCAAGCTCATCCATCGTCTGCAATGCGTGCAGCACGATCCGCTCATACCCAGCCTGGCCTTCGGCCAGATCTTGCTCCGACAGCGCTTCATGGTCTGTGTGAGCGACAAAGATCGTGCCTGGCCCGAATAGGTAGCGTCGTTGGTTCTTCACGGTCCTTTTCAACCAAGGAATGTCACAGCCATAGTTCACAGTCGTAACATCGAAACCTGGCACGTCCGCGTCAAGGTCTGTGGGTCCATAGCCTGAGGCACTGAAGTCGAGCTCTACGATATCGGAGAGGTCCATGTTACCCGTCATGAAGGGAGCCACCGCATCTCGGACGCAATCGACAATGGCAGTCTGGATGTCGGCTGGCGACCCGGACGCAATGCGGACTGCAAGACCCGCATGAGCGCTGTCTGCGACGACGCCCAGCGCACTACCACCGTTGATCAAGCCGAGGTTGAATGTTGTTCTGCCGTACTTTGGGCTCTGCGGTAACGTTGACTCAAGCCTGCGAATTTCGGCCGCTGCCGCAACGAGGATGTCTGTTGCGCTACGGCCTAGCCAGGGATATCCAGAGTGAGCAGCACGACCCTTGGTATGTATCTGCACAACAAGAATGCCCTTGTGTCCGGCAACTAGCTTGCATTCCGTAGGCTCGCCGAATATGACAGCCCTCGGACTGAGCTTGAGATCGTTGGCGAGCTGCATGCCCACGCCACCTACTTCCTCGCCGGCCACAAACAGCAGAGAAACGTCGGATGGGGAGATCTGTGCGCTACCGAGCAAGCTGTTGACCGCAAGAACTTGTGCAGCAACACTGCCCTTGGCATCCACAACTCCCCGCCCTGAGATAACGCCATCTGCCGAGCGCCTGTAGGGAATGAATGGTGGAACCTTGAGATGCGGTCAGTAACGTTCGACTTTCGTGCATTGATGCAGGAGCACGTGCCGTGTCGATATGGCTCGTCAGCATCACCTTGGCATCTCTTCGATCACCGGGCCACGCGAGGACGTTGAACCGCTCGGATGTTCCTGGGAAAAACTGCTTTTCCACACTGTAGCCCTGATCTTGCAGGCTTCGGCATAGCCAGTCCCCAGCAGCTTTCTCATTGCCAGAGATCGATTCAATGTCTACCAGCCTCTGGTGAAACCCGAGAAGATCATGGTCCAAATGGAGGTTTCTTAGAGCAGAACATCGGTGGCTCGTGATTCTTGACCGGAACGCGCGATGGACCGGTCGTGCTGCAGTTCGAAAAATGGTCATTCTGGTGCTCTGAACGAGAACGTCGGGATTTGGATACCGAGGAGCAGCAACCGCATTTCATTCGTTAAAGCTCTTCTCACCTGCTCGAAAATTGAGAGACCCGCGACAACGCCATCCTGCACGTTTGTCGGTCTGACGTTGAACAATGCAACGTTAATGCCACTGCCACAAGTGTAGCTGCATGTTGTTGGTAGGATGTGATGTGCAAACGGAAGTCAAGACTCGAGATCCGGACGTGCGAAGTCCGCCTCCCCGAAAAGCGCAGCTTTGGCGAGTTCTCACGGTGATCCCCGGGTATCCACAGTATGAGACAGCCTACATGCGTGTGAACGCATTGGCCACTGTATCCACACAACTATCTCGCCAAGTTTTCAACACACACCGGATCAGTACAGTTGCGAACATGCACTCTCGCTGCTCTTGATTAGCAAGACTGATCCGTGGAGTGCTTCATTCCACTGAAGACGACAACCATGGAATACAGCTCGTGAGCCTACGTCGGGAATATCCAGCTCGTGTCGGTGCTGACTGAGTGATAACAGCTTAGGTCGCTCTGGACTGAAGATCTCTCGAATTGTGCTTGGCTGCATGACCTTTGGTTCTCCACAGTGGCAACCCTGGGTTCTGGACTCGAAAGCATCGTTGCCATTGCTCAAGCACGCCTTTGACCTCGGAATTAACACCTGGGACACAGCAAATGTCTACAGCCATGGCCAATCAGAGAACATCATTCGACAAGCCATCGAACATTACAAGCTGCCCCGACGAAAGCTCGTTCTCATGACCAAATGCTACTTCCCAGTTGCCGACCATGGCAGTCAGCCAGCATTCGATATGTTTGTCAAGAATGATGGCGCCAACGTCAACAGCATGGGTCTCTCGCGGAAGCACATATTCGACGCTGTTGAGAGTAGTACGCAGCGGCTCGGGACCTACATTGATCTACTGCAGATTCACCGCCTGGACAGAGAGACTGACAAGCATGAGATTATGCGTGCGTTGAACGATGTTGTCGGCTCAGGAAAGGGTGAGTTTCAAAGCACTGCTTATGCAGAACCCAGAACAGTGCTGATGCCGAGTATGCAGTGCGATATATTGGGGCCTCGTCAATGGCCGCCTGGGAATTTCAAATATTACAGAACATAGCCGAGAGGCACGGCTGGCACAAATTCATCTCGATGCAGAACTATCACAACCTGGTCTTCCGTGAGGAGGAACGTGAGATGATCCCTTTCTGCAAAGCGACCGGGGTAGGTTTGATGCCATGGTCCCCCATTGCTCGTGGTGCTCTGGCTCGTCCGCTCAACGATACAGCGAGCTCGTTCAGAGAACAAACAGATCCACTGGTGAATCAGAGAGGCCGCTCGACAATCGCGGACCAGGAAATCATAAACAGAGTACAGCGTCTCGCGGAGAAGTATGGTGTCAGGATGGCATGCATTGCTACGGCTTGGTGTCTATTTCATGGTGAGTTCCCGATCGTGGGACTGAACAGCATATCGCGCATGGATGAGAGTGTCAAAGGGCTGTCTTTCAAACTCTCTGCAGAAGATGCGCAGTATCTCGAGGAGCCTTATGTTCCAAAGCCAGTTACTGGATACTGAAACTCTTGTTCGCCATGACTCGCTGGACAGCTGATCTTTCCATCAACCGGTAATGCCACTCACGATATCTTGGGCAGGACCTCTCAATCTGCCAAGCTTCTGCTCTGCCCATGACTTCTTCTGCGATCCAGTGTTAGCAGTGTGGCCGAACTCAGCACGTGGAGCTATGCATACCGATCTTGTTATTCCACGGAACGAAGACGAGATCCGCATACGTGCATTTCTCTCCGACGAGATAATCGCCCTTCCCCTCCTTTAAATAATGCTCCAAGATGCTGATGATTCTCAGCACATCGTCAGAGAATCTGTCAATCACGCTCGGGACCTTTTTTTCGTGTTGATTTGAGAACCATGCTTTGAGCGAGAAGAAGGGGCTTTGAGCGCCCATTTGGTACGCCAACCACTGTTGACACATCCACCAGGCTTGCGAGTTCGGTGTGTAGTGCAGATTTCCATCCTTGTCGTACGTTTGAACGAGATATTCGACGATGGCGAGTGATTCCCACAAAGTCACGTCGTGGTTGGGATCGTTGAGAATAATCATGCCAGTGTTTTTGTCCTGCACGGGCGGCGCTTTGCCACTGGAGGTGGTTTTCGACTCGTCACTTGGCAGCTCATTTTCAATTCTACTGACATGGAAAGGCAGACCGAGTTCTTCTAGGATTAAGCCTACTTTCTGTGGATTCGGGCCCTGGTCTCTGGTCAGGAATACTTGTCGCCGCGCGTCATTGAGGACTCGACACCGCGGTTCACAAGCATTGTGCCACAAGAAGATTTGCCAAGGTAGAAATGGCGTTTTCGATCGTGGATGCTTGGCTCATGACATTGAACACTGAAGTGATATTGCCTCGAGATCTGGAAATTCGATACTCACTGGATCTTGAATTTGCAGCTCGAGCGGCTTATGCTCCTTGGGCTGGCCCGACAGCATTCGTCTCGCAATATTGCTCCATTGTCTTTCGTGTCTTAGCCCAGACGAGAGTCCAGATGCGGACGTCAGTCTTCGAGCGCGATGGCCCGTTTGACACTTTGCTCCGCGACGTACAGCGAGGCCCACGGATGGCAGCCGAAGGCAGTGACCAAAGAGTCTATGACGAGAAAGTGCCATCGTCAGCGCTGCTGAAGATTGGAGCGATATGGAGTGGCAATATCAAAAGCCAATATGAGCATGCAATTGGCCAGTAAGCTGGCGACCTGAGGCCATGATGGTCCAAAGGCGGACATTACATGCGCGGCGAGTATGCCCGACAAGAAAATGCGGTATGTGTGGGCTTCCGCATCTCATCGCGTGGAACCAATTCACGATCCCGTATGCCGGGGAGATGGACCCGTAGACTGATGTCTAACGGGCATTGCTAGCCGCGTTGAGTCTTGCGATGTCTTTGTCTGGCGTGGAAAGTGGGGTTGGTTGCGTATGCAGAAGGCTCCGTAGTCGGCAGCGCTGCACAATTCTGCAGACCATTAGCGAGATGTTCAGAGACTTTGTCATGCAACGCATATGCTAAGTCGGTGTCTCGGATCTAGTTGCTCAGCCGCCTCGCGAAATAGAACTGACCAGGTTGACACATACTAAGACTGATCTTTGTTGCAGCAAAGCTCATGTCCATGCAGCTATCTCTGAGAACCTATAGTCCGCCGAGCTAGCATGGTCCAGCAAGCCAAAATGCGACATGGAATACTTCGTCGAGAGCCATTGAGCTGCAGACGGGCCACAATGTCTTCATTCAGCACTTTGGGAGTCGGGTGCATACTGGTCTGACGGGGAATACGAGCCCAAAGACCGACGTGATGAAAATCGTGGGACTGCGATCGCTGAGTCACACTAGATCGTAGACGGTGGCCATAGAAGATATCAATAAATGACTGAGCATATCGATAGGACGGGTATGATTGAGCTAAGTGAAAATGTAGAGTAGAGCAATGAGTCTGATTTCATCTACTACTGACATCGTATCGAAAGCTCATCAAACCCAGTCGCACTTGATGATGATCAGTAGCTCGAACAGATCTTTCCAGAGCATTTCATTGCTCTCACGCTTCGTCCAGGTCTTGGTGACAGCCCGGTCAGCACCGGTGGTATCTTTCACAACACGCTGCTCTTGTGCCACGATGGATGGAGGAGAGATCATGTATTGGATAGGGACCCAAGTAGCCACCACGATCTCAAACAAGCGAATTGTAAGCCCCGTAAGGTAACAGCTGTTCGGCGACTGCCCATACGCGGAGGGATATGCGATGGCGAGGAGTTGGGTAATTAAGGCAAGAGCAGCACAAAGCCAATACAGCGTGTGCAGCATTATCAGCGGGTCTGACGTCCTTTTCCATAGGCTTTGGCGCTTCTCCTCGGCTCGTTCGTTCAGAGGCGATTGGAAGGTACCAGAAATTGTGAAATCGATCTCCTCTAGGTTGCACCATAGCGATTGATAATAGGCACAGACAATATATGGCGTGATCCACAAACGATTGTTGGAGAGATTGAAGAGGTTTCTCAGACCGACGTGGCCGAAGTTCAAGCGTTTCCAGGCCTTTGTCGTGAGCCACATCACCAAGTATGAAAGCCTCAATACTCTCAGCATATCGTGAGACATGTTCGACCCGGGAACGTGACGAGGCCTCGCGAGCGGTAGTCCAAGCGGCAGAGCGACCATAGGCACGATGAGTGCAATCCAGGCATAAGTCTTGACGGACTGCATAAACCCGTGAAACCTTTGAACTACAGTGATCTTCGAACGTGTAAGAAGTGGCAGAAAGAGGCGGAAGCGATGGGCGCTCAGCAAATTTCCCGCCGTCTGCATCGTTGTAAGCACGAAGAATCATCTAGACGTGAAGGATTGTCGCTTACCCAGCGCATACGCTGCGAAACGTAGGCATGAAACGACTCACAAGTGACACCAAATTGTAGCTCGTCTTCGATGAACGCCGTCTGCCAACCCGCTTGATTGAGTAGATATGAGCAAAGAATGTCCTCTCCGATATTGACGAGCGGCCAGCCTCCAATGCTCTCCAGTGCTGCACGTCGCATCACATAACCCGAGCCGTGGCACATACTGCATCCAATGCGATCCCGTGCTGGCTCCAAGACTTGTTGCAGGACGCTGGCGTCCTGGGCGAGGATGTCATCGTCTGGAACGTTGTAGAAAGATTGAGGTGGGCTCACTACGGCCAACTCAGCAGATAGTATTAGATGAGGAACCACTCGTGAAAGCCAGTCAGATTCCACAATCATGTCAACATCGAGCCCTGCAATGTATTCAGAGCCACCATAATCATCCTTACTTGTTCTGATGCCGAAGTCGAGGTTGCCTGCCTTGTAGTAGTGACGTACGGCCGAATCCTTCTTTCGGGCCAGATAGACGACCGATTGCGCGCTGAGCTTGTTGGATATGCTTCTGTTGAAGTTATCCATTTCCACCTTGAGCTTCGGATCGTTCGCATCATCCAGCACGAAGACCCGAAAGCGTTTCGCAGGATAATCTTGCGCGACTGCTCCTGCCAGCGTACTCATCACAATCGCAGGGCTCTCGCCGCAGGTGCTATTCAGTCGTCAGCAGGCACGAGCCAGCTTTGATTTGACAAGCCGTAGCATACGTAATGAAGACATGTACGAGAGGCGCATATGTGCCCTCCAGACGGTACTGTGCTCTCGGGGCACCTCGACTGCCCGGTACTATGGAGAGACTGAGCTCGATAATCTGGAACAATTCTGGACCGGCCATAATCGCCTCGCATGCCAAGAAAAGCCAGGCAACCCATTTTCCGCGTGAACGTAAATCTGCGTCAGCTCGAGTAGAATCGTAGAGTCGAAGACCGTAGTACACGAGCCAGCTGGAGCAGACAAGTGCGTGCACAATCCTGGCGTAAGCGGAGCCTGAGTGAATGGCGACTTTCGGTACTGGAGCTGCTGTTCTTCGAATCTCATACTCTTCGATCGACCTCAACTCTTCGGAAGCAGATCCTGATTCGACGACCTTCTCTTGACTCATGGAACGCTTCATGATGGCCTAATCACGGCCTCTTCGTTGTGTGTGGAATTGGACGTCTGAACAATGCCGAAAGACTATCATCAAAGTCTGTTACCTTCTGCATGAATGTCGGGCTGTTGGGCAGATTCCGAGTCCACAATCTTACCACTGCAGAGACCATGGTCCTTCAATTGCCCATGTGGTCCCACAAATGCTCGCAACAGATCCTGGACATCTCGAGCACGACAGTGCAGCTCATGATGGAGGAGATGGCGGTGTGCAGGAAAGAGCCCGATGCTATGATGCACTTTCCAGGGTACTTCCCAATTGTTCGTCGTCAGTGTTGGATTTACCGCTAACGAGTCCTACCGGAACTCCCTTGGATCTCCCCCCGCAAACATCCGAGTTCGACAACATGGCAAATACATTTTCCGTCCTAAGCTTCTACGAGATTGGACACACGTGCATGTCCCACAATGTTACAAGAAAACGTGTAACGCTGCATGCACGTAAGCGAACGACAACGATAGCACAATAGTGTGCGTTGTTAGGCGTGCCTAGACTTCCAATTTCTGCACACAAGAGCACTTGTGGAGCTTTATCGACCTGTCAGCGTTCACGAGAATGACAGAATGGTGAACGCGTAGTCATCCGGCTCTAAACAGCTAGAGCCATCGGTAACGCACTATTGTTCCAGCTCTGTGGTGAGATTTGTTCGAATTGACCGCCATTCTCATAGCATTGCGAGCAATCCATGTTGGAGATTACAGGCCCAGGATCGAGTTGGACAAATTGATTGCTGGGTCTGTATTGTTGCTAGACATTAACTTCAACACGAGATGGCTCTAACAGGACTCATTCTGTCAGTCGTGAGCTTTGTGGCGCTTTGCAAGTTTCTTATATATCCACTTTTCCTCAGCCCACTTGCACGTATACCGGCAGTACATCCTCTGGCCAAGATCTCAGGGCTATATATGCTATGGGTGCGATATTGGGACTATGAGAACGCAGTCGTTTTTGCTGCCCACAAGGAACATGGCGGAGTTGTACGTCTGGGACCGAACGAACTGTCGGTCAATTGCATTGAGGATGGCGTCAAAACAGTATATGGGAGGAATTTTGACAGACACGATTTCTACCGCGTGTATGAGGATTGCGGCCGACAGAATCTATCCTCGAGCCTCGATGCCTTCTCTCACACGATTCGCAAGAAGAGAATCACTCATGTGTATTCAAAGTCATATCTCCACTCGTCGCCAGCGGTGGTAGCCCTCATCGACCGAGTCGTCCGACAACGATTTCTCGCTTTGATCACCGCTTGTGCTCGGGAGGAGAAGGCATTTGATACAATGAAGATTCTTTCGGCGTTGGCGTTAGATATGGTGCTTGGATACACATTTGGCGTAAGAAACGCCACAGACTTCTTGAATAACAGCACAGAGCACTCGAAATGCATTGAGAGGATCCATACTGGTAGACCTTACCCGATGATGTTCTGGTTACACGAGTTTCCAAGGACAGTCGACTTCCTGGAACGAGTCGGCATTCTTTCCAAGGAACGATACCAGAGCCTGGAAGCCTTACATGTGTTTTGCATCGAGATGTGCCATCGTGCTGAAGCTGCGTTGGTTGACGCTCATGCAACGGCCGCAGCAGAGGATGTCCCAACAGTATATCAACAGTTCAAGAGATCTTTAGATAAAGAAGGCATAAGCATCGTGCCTTCCTTTAAGGCATCTTCCAGGCTCAGTGATAGTGGAACAATCTCGTGCTCACCGCAGCAACTGGAAATTGCGGCAGAAGTGGGCGATCAAATCCACGCCTCAGATGAAACTCTCTCCATCACATTGACCTACGCCATCTGGGAACTGTCTCGAAACACGGAGATGCAAGACAGACTTCGGCAAGAATGTCGACTACTAGGAAACAACGTGCATGTCAGCTCGACGACTCCACTTCCAACAGCCAACGAGATTGATCGACTGCCATTGCTGCATGCCATCATGATGGAAACAATGAGAGTCCACCCCATCGTAGCAGGCGGACAAGCCCGTGTGACACCGTACGGCAAGACGAGCACACTTGGGGAGTATGACAACATACCCGGAGGCTGCAGAGTGCAGTCATACGCTCGATTTCTGCACCTCAATCACGAAGTTTTTCCTGAGCCTTTGGCCTGGTATCCGGAGCGGTGGCTGGAACAGCTCGACCCGAACGTTCCAGACCAAAAGATGAGATGGTTCTGGGCGTTCAGTTCAGGCGGGCGAATGTGTCTCGGAAGCCACTTTGCGCAGCTTGGTTAGTACGCTCTTTTTATGACGGAGACTTCTATGCTAATTAGTTGTTACAGTGATGAAGTATGTACTGTTGCTGATATACTCAAACTTCGAGACCTTCGTGGTAGATGACGATGGAATTGAGCATATGGAGGGTTACGTGGGCGGCCCTAAGTCCGGCCGTCTTATGGTTGGCGTTCGCACAGCGGTATGGTTGTCCGAAGGATGAAGGTCTTTGACAGATGCTCTCATGGGGCCCGGACACTCGATCACCTGTTTTGTATTTTGTGGATTCATCAAGTCTACATAGCTCTAATTATTTCGAGCTGCAGCGCGAATGATCATCTGCCAAAGTTCGATGTCCTTTGCAGCGCCTTCCGCCGATGTCTTAAAAGCCTTATCCTCCGTGACCATCATGTACAGCTCATCGAGCTCGAGAATGAAGGGGTCCTCGAACGTCTTGCGGACATTTGTCTCTACTAAGGCGCCGTTGACATTTTCTTTTGTCGTGATAGTGACAGGAAGCCCACGAATAAATGGAGTGTCCCAACTCATCCGCACAACCTTATCGGATCCATAAACTTCGATATGTGCGTCAAAGATCGGGATGTTATGAAAACCTGATTCGTAAGATACTGTGAACCCATGGTAGGCAAAGAGCACATTCCAGAAGTCGTTTCCGAGCGATATTCCAGAGACAGCAACAGGCTCACCCAAGATTTCTCGCATGGCGGAGAGATCGTGTGAGCCAAGGCCCGCAAGGTTTTGGTATTGTGTGATCCTGTCTGCGCTGGCATCGACTTCGCACTCAACTTCCAGAGCCTGGTGCATGGCCTGCTTCATGATCGATGCTCGCTTCTCTGTCTCTTCCGGTGGATAGTCATGAAACCGCCGAGGTGAAGTTGACGATTGTTCCACGAAGAGCTCATTGGGCCCAATGATATCTACAAGGACAGCTGTCAGCCACTGTCAAACATAACTTTTGATGGAGAGCATACCTCGCACTCGTGCGTACTTGATCGTGCCCAATTTCTTAACCTCGTTCTGAAATTCGGCAAAGCCGGCCGCAAATCTACGCATGTATCCCACAAATACGCGGCCCTTTGACCTTGTTTCCGCTTGTATGATAGCATGTGCATCCAATGCAGACAGTGCTAGCGGCTTCTCCACGAAAACATGCTTATCATGAGTCAATGCCAGTATAGCATCCTTAATATGCTGCTCATCGGAACTGAGCACGAACACCACGTCCACCTCTGGGGAAGCGCACAAGACTTTGGGATCGAAAGTGCATTGCGGGACATGGTTGAGCACTCTTTGAGAGCAAAATCGCAAAGCGTCGGGTGAACTGCTGCAAAGATAACTTATGGTGAACTTTTGATACAGCTGATTCAGTAGAGGAATGTGAATGACTTGTGCTGCTTCGCCGCAGCCAATGATCCCTACGTTGACAGGCTTTGAGTCCATTGGTAGAATGAGATGAATTTGCGGCCGCCTTTGCAGGCACAATTGTGAGCCCGGGCAAAGAGACGCCTCGATCAAGGACAGTGAGCTCCTCAATCTTTCCCCATCACAGTGCAGTAGCATGCACGTGGGGCTGTCCAATGTCGGTGAGTGACGCTCGGGGAGCTGCCATGGGGTTCCGGAGCTCTCACTGGCGCCAGTTCCGGGAGTTTTGCAGCCCGTATCTGCACGTCTCGAGTGTCTCGGCAGCCTGGTCGTATGCATGCAGGTTTGAACTCCCCGATATCTGACGCCCATGTAACAACTTACTCGACGAATCTGCGCTGTTCACAACTGTGGTCAGGTGTTTTGTCGTTCGTGCAGCTTCACCAGATATCACGTGAATACAATCATGGCGTCCAACATCGTCGAAGATGCAGATGGTATCACTGGTCATACCTTTGACTACATTGTGGTCGGTGGTGGTACGACAGGGTTGACTGTAGCAGCTCGTCTTTCTGAGAACGCACGCATCCGAGTGCTTGTTATCGAAAGTGGCTTCTTCGAAAGTGACAGAGATCCCGAAGTCAGAAACCTGACATGCTATGGGCGTCAGTTCGGCACATCAATGGACCATGTCTTCACGACACAGCCACAGAAAGCAGATAATCTTGCTCATCATATCAACTCTGGCAACGGGCTTGGAGGATCTACACTTATCAATGGTGGTGCCTGGACTCGGCCAGCAAAGGCTCAAATCGATTCATGGCAGAGTGTTTTCGGCAATGATGGGTGGACTTGGGACGAGCTTCTACCACACATGAAGCGTATTGAGAATGTGCATCCTCCCCTGCCGTCTCATCGTCAACCTCACGACAAGATTGCTCATGGATACGCAGGCCCCGTCCAAGTCGGGCCTTTCGATACTGGCAATGCAGAGTCACCCATAATTGAGGCTTTCGTGAAAGTTGGGCAAGATCGAAAAATCCCGTCGCACAACGATCTTTCTGGTGGTAACCCTCGCGGAATCTCTAGGTTTCCTGTGACAATCACCGGGGACAGGAAGAGGTGTGATGCTGCAACAGCTTGGTTAGAGTCAATACAGGACCGGCAAAACATCAAGATTCTTGTCGGGCAATCCGTGGGCAAGATCCTCTTCGACACCGCTTTAAGCACCCCCAAAGCAATGGGAGTGGAGTATGGTCGCTACAGAGGGAAAAGAAGAGAACTCAGTGCGAAAGTCGAAGTGATTCTGGCAGCTGGGGCGTTAGTATCTCCACTGATCCTTGAACAGTCTGGCATTGGACTGTCGCGAATCCTGTCGAAAGCTGGTATTGAGCAGATTGTTGATCTTCCCGTGGGGCTCAATCATCAGGATCAAGCGAATACCAATGTCGTGAACCTTCCCACGAAGAATGCCATCGGCGATGGACAGATCGCATTCTTCGCTTCATTCGAGGAGACATTCGGGGATTTGGCGCCAAAAGTGCGAGCACTCCTTCATGATGATGCAGTCTTGCAGCGATGGGCGGACCAAGTGGTGTCGTCTGGAGGATTCCGCGACGCTTCAGCATTGTTAACGCAGTACAAGAGCTTTATTGATCATATCGAGAATCACGAGGTCGCCTACTCTGAGCTGCTGCTGGATACTTGGGGAGAGTTTGGATTCAGCGTCTGGAATCTGCTTCCATTCGGTAGGGGTTACATCCACGTCCGAAGCAATGACCCATACCTTCGAGACTACGACTACAACCCTCAATTCCTCTCGATCGAACTGGATGTTCTTGCGCAAGCCGCTGCGTCAAAGTTGGCTCGTGATCTCGTCGACAGCGGAGAGCTTGCGAAATACCGCGAGGAAGAGTTGAGACCTGGTCTAGACGATGTCCCAAAAGACAGCGGGATTGATGCATGGATCCGATGGATCAAGTCGAATTACAGACCGAACTTACATGCACTGGGCACTTGTTCGATGATGCGACGAGAAATGGGTGGCGTGGTCAACAACAAAGCTCAAGTCTACGGAGTGAAAGGTCTGCGCGTTGTTGACGCTTCTATTTTGCCTACCCAGGTCTCGTCACATATGATGGCTCTACTATACGGTGTAGCTGACAAGCTTGCGACGGATATTCTGAGTGACTACTGTCGACGGTTAGCGACCAACGTAGCCAATTCATGAAGCCAAATTTGTCCGTCACCAAATATAGACTAGCCAGAAAATCTACTCCTTCACGACAACGAAGCACCTGCTACATTTCTGAATTCTCCATCATCCGTTGTTCAAATATTCAATTGCAGTGTACAAACTCCAGTTCCGCGATGTTGCTAGGCTTCTCATTCTTCCCAAGCCTGCTTCTGCTCCTCAGGGTTATCCTTATTGAATGTACATTCGTGAGGAAAAAGTATCGGAAACTCAAGACTGTACTCAAATTCGTACATCCAATTTTCCATGGTCCGGTCAAAGCTTAACATCTTTCTAGCAGATAGAATGCCCTCTTCAGCTTACAATGGGCCTCGTAAGTGGCTGTGCATGGACCGCGATATCTGGAAAATTGCAAAAATCTGTATGATGAATCTTATTCGTTGACTGCCTAGCCACTCACTCCAACATCATCAGCGACCTCAATCTCCAATCGCCATTCTACCAGATGCCACCACTGTCTCCATTGTCCCCGAGATCCAAGTGATAAGCTGCCTTGACATCCACCTTCTTGCACTTGTGCGATCCAGCATCCTCATCCGCAGCCTTCTTGGCTCCACAACATCGATGGTAATGTTGTGGCCCCTGCATCCACCTCTCGTCGCTCGGCTCATCCAGCTCATCCAAGAGACCCTGCGGGAGCCGACCTTCGTCCAAGTGGTCCGTGCGGTCTGAGTTCTCCGCAAGGGCGACTTGGAGACTTCGCCACTTGGACTTGTCCTTGCGTTGATCTGGTCGGGGAGGTGGTGGAAGGTCGCTGGCAGCAGGGCTTATATTTCTCGCCTGCTGAGTTGGTTGGCCCTGAAATTGTGGCGCGACTGTCGTGGCCTGCGAAGATGTAGCAGGGCCAGAAGTGCCGCCAGACGAGGCTGTGAGGGCACTTGCTTGGGGCATGTGGCTCGAGGATGTGACATCGGCGTTGTGATCCGATGACTGCTTCGCGATGGGTTTTGAAGCACTTGAAACGACGGAGGCAGGTGGCTGCTTTTGAAGGGATTTTGATCCTCCTCCAAGCGCAGGAAAGTTGGCCTCCGTCAACTCCGTCTTTGAAGCCGCGAAAGCCTGCCCAATCGCAGTGGCAGCCTCTTTCACGCACAGGTCGAGACAGTGTTTGATGCCCTTCTCGACAAGTTGATCACCGCGTAGGCCAAGTTCGCCAGCCAGCATCTTGTGCGCGTTGCTGCCGGCTCCAAAGATCTGAAATGGCATCGCCGTCGCGGCGAACCGCAGCACACTCCTCAGTGCAGTCTCGAATGCGGGAGTTTGCTGGCTTGCGTTGTCCTTCGTAGGTGCCGATGCATCGTTCGCGGCAAGAGCAAGTGACTCTGAAAGCCATTCGGCAAAGTGCGTGCGAGCGATGCACTCGTAACATGGTCCAGAGTATTGTCTCAGATGCGGCTGTATGTGCTCTGACATATGTTGTCGGCAGAGTTGTATATCCAGCAGAGACTCCAGCAACTTCTTTGCCGCGGCCGACTCCTTCCCAAAGATGACCGTCAATGCAGTGCTCAGGTCCGCGTTGTTGATGTCATAGTAGGTTGAGCCATCAAACCATTTCTTCGTCAGCTTGGCATCAGGAGCAATGTATCGCGTGGCGATGAAGTAGAGCTTCTTCGATCGTACTTTCTGTGCCAGCTTGATGAACTTAACAGGCGTCTGGGCGACGCACTGTCCAAGGAGTGGTGACTCAAGGAGCAGGCCGATCAGTACATCTGCGACTTTGTCCAAGCACCCAAGAGCTTCGGCACGTGCACACGTCTCCATTGCTGATGTGCTGATAGAATGAAGTCGAGCGACCGGAGTATCTCGCGACACGTATGGCTCGAGGTCGTCGAGCGAGACCGGGATCTTGTACAGTATCTTCAAGATCGTGATATATTGCCGCTTGGCGTACAGATTCTGGTTTCTCGCCGTCTGGCCCTTGAAGCCGCTGTCATCTCGGGCGTCTGACCAGCCTTTCGGTGCCAGGCTCGAGTCGTGAAAGCGGTGGCACATTGCGTCTGTGCTCAACACGGTCCAGGTCGTCAGTGGCTCGAGCGTGCAGGTGCCGTACTTGAAGGCAACCGCGAAGACTCGAATGCCATCAAAACTTATTGGTGCGCCGAGGACATTGAAGTTGGGGCACTCGGCCGCGAGAAGACCGCTGTGCACGTGGGCGTGCTCTGTTGGTGCTTCACCGAATTGGACCAGAATGTCCGCGTCGGTGAAGTGGAGGCCGTTAAGGAGGGCGTCGATTCTGTTGAAGGCAGCCATTTTGTCTTCGTCGTCGGCGGTGCGGGTTGAAGATGCGATGACTTGAGCGTAGGTGAGCGGTGGTTTTGGTGGTAGTGGCGCTTCGAGTCGTGGAGTTGAAAGTGGTGGAGTCGCCGGTGGTGTGTACATGTTGAAGAAGGGCAGCCGCCGGTGAGCTTTGGATCTCGAAACGCTGTGACCAACGAGTGAACGAGACGTGTCGGCTACCGACAATTCACTGAGTCCCGCTTCAAGAATCACTGTCCTCTCAAGTGGACTAGGAAAGTGACGATCGTTGACACGGTCGTCCAAGGTGAAAAGGTGGTAGAGTATAAGTGTCTAAAGACCAGGAATATAGCTTAGCGGATCATCTGCAGGTAAGCGCGAAGGAGAAGTTCTCATAGACCCATGTTGATTGCTGTGTCTCAGGCCAATCAAAGGCAGCATATTCTGCTCGAGACATGCGTAGATTCATCGCGCAGGATGCACAAAGACGACGCTTTATAGCATGCAATGGTCAAATGTTTGCATTATGCTAGAGGATCCAAGCTTCCGATTGCTCATCTCTCGAGTCAGTGGGAATGTCTTGAACGTTCGAGAACAGACTTACTGAGCACACATTTTCACAATCCGGCTGTGATTTCGACAAAGAGGGTCATGTTCAACGCAAGTATCGAAGACGATGAGGGGACCATATCATTGTCAAAGTTTTGTACAATCACTTCCATATGACATCGTAGTGGTGTATATTATCTGTACCGGAGCCAATATGCAAGTTGGACCAGAACGTCGCCCAACAGTATCCTCATCACTTCTTCCCACCAGTCTGAATACCCTTCAAGAACCCATCATACGCCGGCTTCTTCTGAAAGTTCTCGTCCCAAAGATTAGCTTCACCCTCGCCAGGGAAGACGCCCGGAATCCAAGAGTACTTGTCGCTGACACCCTTTGACACAACCAAAGTCAGCAACATGATCCACAGAAGGACAACGCAAGAAAGTACTCACCCAAACAGTCATACCCGCGCACCTCTTCACAGCCAGACAGCTCGCGGCAATCCTCTCATAAGCCTTCTTCTGGTTCGCAACGCTGGTCGCGTTTCCGGGAGTAGAATATCGCACATCAATTTCGGTGTAAGCGACATCGACGCCCAACTTCGTGTAACCTCTCAGAACAGTCTCCAAGACGTCCTGGCTTGGCGTAGTGCCTGTGGGAGCGGAAGGAGTAGGTTCGGCAGTCAAGTGGGCTTGCAGTCCGACACCATCGATCTTAACGCCGTAAGATTGGATGAGTTTAACAATGCGTTGAGCACCGAGGGTCTTGGCGTTGTTGTATTCGAGGTTGTAGTCGTTGTAGTAGAGCTCGGCGTGAGGGTCGGCTTTGCGGGCCATGCGGAAGGCCATGGGGAGATAGGCTTCGCCGATGGTGTTGTAGAAGACGGATTCGCGGTATGTGCCGTCTTCGTTGAGGGCTATTCGTCGAAAGTTGTTAGCCACCAGCGTCGAACATGTCAGCATCGTTGACTTCTCACCTTCGTTGACGACATCCCACTGCGCACACTTCCCTCGGTATCGACCAGCCAACTTGTTGATATGATTCTCCATGATGGAGATCAAAGTTGCGTTGTC
>JAASLG010000112.1:0-42006 GCA_013365235.1 Cercospora sesami
GGTCTCCTACGCAGTAGTCTGTTCGTTCCTCCAAGCTGACGATCGTTGGAGCATCATGAACGCTGATCTGGACGCGAGGAGTCGTATTGTCAAGGAAACGTGAACAGCCCCGGGCATCCGAAACTCGTCGAAGCGAAACAGCGCTCTTGCCAAGGTGCAGACGGGAGTGTGGAATGCGGATGCTGTGGCTCTTGCTTTCAATGTTGGTGTAATGCACCATCTCAGGTTTGATTGTGCCGTGATGCTTGATCTCAACCTCCAGTTCGAATGGCGGGACCCCATGCAGGTTGACAGGTATGACTTCCTCGCCGTCTGACTCTACGGAGCAGAAGCTGTACGTCTTGCCCGGGGTGACAAATGCTGCAGACGGCCGAGCGTTGACCTTCTGCGTGATACTCAGAGGAGTGAAGTGCTTTGGCGAGTGTTCGTAGTTACCGTCCTTCAGCTTGGAGAATTTATACTCGTATGCGCCAGCAACGGCCGTCTCCATGCGAAGACTTGCGACGTTGACTGCAGCGCGGAGGTCCTTCGTGCGCGGTGCCACAGTCCCCGTATCCGGTTTGACGGTCTGCACATAGGTAAGCTCATACGGAGGTGAACCTTTGAAGAGCACTTCCACTGCATCCTCATCACCCTCGCACACCTCAGCGCGCACAAGAACGTTATTCTTCTGGCTTGCGATGTCGCTGGACGAGACTCGGTATTGTGGTCGCGGAATCCAGTTGATCTGAAAATCCTTCGCGCTGGTGTCGACTAATCCTGGACACACATTGTCATGGACACTGATGAGTTCGTAGATGCCTTCCCGGTCAACATCAAGTCGATCATTCGGTCCCCTAGGCCTGATGATCTGCTCGTGCCCTTGGCTATCCAGATACCGCACAGTCCAAGGACCTTCGCCGGCGAGTCGCAATGGCAGCGCGACCTGCTTGCCCTCTAAGGTGTCGACAGTGCGGCGGCCCTCGATCTGCCCGAAGCTGACCTTTGGCTTTTGGTGTCGCACTGTGACCTTGGCCTCATCTTTCAAGAACTCTGTACATCCATTTTTGTCTGTAATGCTGACGAGTGCCATGGTGTAGTCGCCACCTTCCTTCAGGATAGGTGTCTCGAGCTGGAGGAAATTGGAACTGATATTGTCCTGGCTCATTTTGTGACGCTTGCCATTGTGTATCAATTCGTAGTCAAGTTTGAAAGGATGCTCGCCAATTAGCTGTGCCTCGAACGTGGCAGCGTGGTCGATACATGTGATCTGCCTGCCTTGCTGTACAAGCCGTGCCGACGCAGATGGCTTCACATCTTGCTGCAGCGTCAAATGCTTGTCTGAGAGTTCCTGGTTTTTGTAGACGTCATCACTGATCTTGGTGAACTTGTATTCGTAGGATCCAGCCTCCGATGGGGTGAGCTCTATCTGTCCGCGCAGGCCATTGATCCTCTCACGGCCCGTCTCGTGATGACTCTGGCCCTTGCGAGACACGGTGTATTCGACTTCAAAGGGCGGTGTTCCGACTAAATCGAGATCGACGCGGAGGCCAATCGAGCTACCAGCGCACTTGTCGTGGATCGAGTTGGAACTGATTTGAAGTCGTGGCTCGGGAGGATTTTCCAACAAGCACGACGCGGGCTCGAGGACATCGCCAGAGCAGAAGTCGGTGGACACACCAGTTAGTGTGTATAAGCCCGGCTCCGATATGTATGGAACCTCTCTCGCATTCTTGACTGTCTCTTTCCTGGTCTGTGGCGCAGGGCCATGGCCACTAGTAGAACTCATGTCAGCTTGCGGGCTGAAGATGTATTCGATATTGTAGGGAGTGTCCGGTATTGCTCCGCGCCCTGTCGAAGCATATTGAATCGGGAGCGCGCGTGGTTTGCCTTTTGGCACCTTCAGTGGTTGCTGCGGTGTACATCCTTTGAGATTGATCACAGGCCGCTCATGAACCTCAATGTACTGATGGAGATGATGCGTCGTCTTCGCATTCTTCTTATCCTCTGGTTTGTGGTTGTTCGCTGAGTATTGTACGCGATTTCCGAATCCATCCACAACCTCGTCAATCGCGTAAACCCAAGTGCCGGACGTGACGAGACCTTCGCTCAGTGGTACGCGCATGGTCTGCGACTTCGCCCACGAGGTATCGACCTTATTTGGTACCACGAGTGCATCAACATTCTGCTTGAGCAACGGCGAGACGAGATCTTCCGGCTGAATGTTCTCAAATGTCGATGTTTGAGGCGTCTTGTTGACCACCTTGCGGTACTTGATCTTCATTGGCGGTGTCCCCACGGCTTCCAGCTCGATGTTTGACAGCTCGCCTCTGCATCGGTCCGCCTGTGCAGGCAGAAATTCAGCCCTGGGGCAGGGCACAACAACCGTGTGCGCCAGCTTCTTTCTGCTCACTTCCAAATTCGACGCATCGACCACTTTGGCCAAGGCATACAGTCCTGGTTTCTTGACGGTAAAGTATAGTGTCTTGGGCTCATTCGGATTGTCGCTGTATGTGATCAATCTGCTTGCCTCCTTGTGCATTGCCTTGATCTGGCTCTTGCTGATACGAATTGTGCTATTCGCCTGCGTGTCCAGGTCCACATGCATGATATCGATCCCAATCGGTTCTGTCGCGTTAATCATGATGGGAAGTCTGACTTCGTTCTTCGCCTGTCCATCGATGCAGAAAGCGTGTCTTTCAGGATTCAGTATCGCGCTGCCCTCTGGCAAGATATGAATGATCTGCCGGCCCAGGATCAAGCTATCGTTGAACAATACAGTGTCTGGGTTGACGCCGTGCTCATTGATGGCCGTCTCATACGCTCCCCAAACCCCTCTCCATAGCACCGCCAGTCCTGCCATGATCGGAATTGGGATCCTGAACATGAGCATTCCATCCGCCACGGCATGCGCCAGGAAAATCAACGTCATGGTCGCGGAGCTCCATTCTAGCCATGGTATCCGCAATCCGGGCAGACCAAACAGGAACACACCATCGATGGCAACCCACTTCATAAATAACCACAAGCTCTGCTCTTCAGCGTCCACCAAATTACTGAAGTCGAATAATCGCCATCCCCATAGCGCAATCCAAAAGGCGACGGCATAGAGTCTTTGTGAAGGAGCATCGATGATCGTTTCGGGAATCAGAGGTTCTGCTGGCGGCGCAGGAGATGATTTGAGAGTGGCTATTTGCGGTAGTGGTTTCTGCTGGCTCGAGGGTGCTGATGTTCGAAAGGGATTCGCTCTTTGCTGCGGATTTCGGTCGCCGTCTCCTCGTCGCGGTGTCTGCGGAAATGCGCTTCGAAGGCGCGGCGTGCCATGCTCCATGACCACTGCTACCGCCGCTGCTGCATCGGGTTCGAGAGGTGCTGCAATCGATCGCTCTAGATGGAGTTGGTGTGTTGTGTGGTTTGAAAGCGTCCCAGAATCGAGTCCAATCACTTGTCCCTGAAAGCGATGTGGATAGTGACGGTGTGGTGAGAAAGTGAACGGGATTGCTTTGTTTGGGCTGCTCTAAACATCTCGAGTTTCTTTGCGGGACGCGCTGCGCGTTTTGGATGGTTTCGGATGGAGTTCCTGCCTGAGGCCGCCATAATTTCCTGCCACTTCAATTGCTGCTCAGTTGTCGCAAATGTGAGTGATGCCGATGCCGATGCTGAACACAATGGCCTCCTCGTCTTCGAACCCTTGTGCGGCCTCGACGAGCAAACTTGGCACGTCTGCCGTTTGCTCGCCTTTTGTGCCGCCAACCTGACGTGCCTCGCCGTGCCTGCCTGCCTGCTCGCATCCATTGACTTGGCCGCCAATCGTTCGACAACGAGTTTACTAATTCCACATCGCCAGTGCCTCAACGAAGATGCCACCGAAACGGGGAAAAAAGCGGAAGCACCAGGAGACGACGAACGGTGATGGGACCAATGGCAATGTCGTACTTGCACCGCCAGACCGCGACGCGTGGGAGGGCTGGGTGGAAATGGAGAGTGAGCCAGTAAGTCCGACATCATCGCACGCAACGTATAGAGCTAACCCTCAACCAGGCTTTTTTCAATGTCATGCTCAAAGAGATGGGAGTTCGAGGCGCCAAAGTGCAAGAAGTGTTATCCATTGACGAAGAGGGGCTTGCCATGTTGCCATAAGCCACGCATCTGAATCTATTCTGCATTGGCTAACATTATACAGGAGACCAGTGCACGCACTCATATTCCTTTTCCGCTACAAGACCCAAGATGAGCAAGACCAGTATACGGGAGCTCCGCAGAAACACATCTGGTTTGCGAACCAGGTTCCCGATTTTGCTTGTGCTACCATCGCCACCTTGAACATCGTCAACAATATTCCTGGTCTGCAGATGGGAAAGGAACTTCGCGAGTTTAGGGAACTCACCAAAGACATGGATCCCATCGAGCGTGGCCAGGAAATCGATCGCTTTGATTTTGTGAGGCGCATTCACAATTCCTTCGCA
Organism: Cercospora sesami; assembly: GCA_013365235.1. Lineage (NCBI taxonomy): Eukaryota > Fungi > Ascomycota > Dothideomycetes > Mycosphaerellales > Mycosphaerellaceae > Cercospora > Cercospora sesami. Next base: position 4,446 of record JAASLG010000112.1, read on the forward strand.
AGCGAGAATGATATTTTGACTGCTGAGTTGCACGCTCGGGGAAAGATCGCAAAAGCTAAGAAGAAAGCGGCAGCCGAAAAAGCTAAAGCCACAAGGCAAAAGAACAAGATGAAAGACGAATTCGACGCGGAGGCGCCCAGAAGACCAACAAGGGCCGAGCGCGCAAGTAGGAGAAGTCGCACACCAACGGCAGACACAGACACTTCGTCGACAAAACCATCGAAGTCGACACAGAAGGTCGTCAAATCGGCGAAGACAAGCCCCGAGCCGGAGGCAGATGGCGACTTCAAACTTAGCGGTAAGGGGAAGGCGCGCATGACCAAGCTGAAGGGACCACGCCCACCCGACTCAGAAACAGCGGAAGACGTCAAAGCACAGCCTCGCCGCTCTGGCCGAGCACGCAAAGCTCCAAACCGGGACGTCTATGTCTCTGAAGCGCCAGAAATGCATCAGTCCGGGTTCCACTTCATCGCTTACATGCCAATTAGAGACCACGTCTGGAAACTTGACGGCCTTGACTACCACCCCCACGATATGGGCTCTTTCGGAGTTCGTGGCAGTGGTGCGGACGGCGGGACCGGAGACTGGTTGCATTTGGTCGCACCCGTTCTGCAAGACCGCATGCAGATTGCCTCAGACGAAGGTGAACACGGCTTCACGCTTCTAGCTGTCGTTCACGATTCTATCCTTGAGGATCGCCAAGAGCTTTGCTGCAATATTAAAACCCTGCAGACCATCGACAAGCGTCTAGACAGTGTCTACGATGACTGGCGCAACCTCGATGAAGTAAAACTGCAGTGGAAGGCCGAGACTCTTCTCGGTCCTTCGAATGAGTACGATGTGTTCAATTTCGACATTGATCAAGTCAAGGTGCCCAAAGACATTGCGGACAAGCTGGAGGGTAATGATGATCTCGCGCAGTTGATCAAGTTGCGACAACAGAGTGCATCGCGACAGACACAGATTCGTTCGAGCATGAGAGACGTCGGGGAAGCGGAGGAGCGGGATGCGGAGCGAGCAAAGCATCGGAGACATGACTATGGCAAGTTTGTAAGGAGATGGCTGGGGGCTTTGGCGGACCAAGGGACGCTGGAAGATGTTTTGGGATAGGGTTCCGATCTCGCTGACCGCGGCGAAGTTGAAGTGGGAGGAGGTAACCATTGCCGTCCTCGCCACTGCGTGAACAAGAAGGTGACGGGGTAGGAACAACGACGGCACTTCTCCGCACTATCTGATTTGTGGTCGCTCGAGATCGATCCAGGGGCTAGTCGCTGTAGATGCGATGAAAGCATCACCTTGGGCGTCTGATCAAACTCTGCCCTGCTTCTTTCACATCGTCAGAATATTCCAAAAGGTGAGGCGAGTGGGTCTAGCTGGAAGAGCTAATTCCATTTTTTGAAATTACACTTTGTCGTTCTATGCGATCTAACTTGTCCAAAATATATAGAGACCATAGGTGAAATGGACCCAATGAGCGAAGGTGAACTCACTCGACACCGGCGAAGATTGCAAGCGCAATTTACGGCGACAACGCCGCGATTGTTACATTAATAGCACTCACGGCTGATACTTTCCATGCAGCGCTGTGCTTTTCTGCTCATCGGCGAATCTGATCATACATGTTGATACAAATTCTCAGATGACATCGAGATGACTGCTTCCAGCACGACATCGATTTGATCGTAGTCGATGCAAACCAGAGGAGCACGAGGCTTCCTTCCGTCTGCATTGCGGACATGATGGCGATGACGTGGGCGTGCTTCGCTCCGGTGACGCATTGTCGCTTGGTCTCGGTATGATGCCTCACCATGGATGACCAACGGCAAGCCGAGTCGCAATCCAACCAGGCCACCATTTGCTTCTGACGTTGTGTATACCTCTCCCCTCATCACGTCGCCTCCTCATTTGAATCGCACCATGCTCTTCAATCTCTGCACAAAATTTCCAAACACGCTTCGATTTGGCAGCTCTTGTAGTTCTCGTTCTAAGTTCTTGTAGTGCTCGGGATTACTCGCTGGCTCCATGACTCTCTGGCCTGGAGGAAATTGTTTGGAGAAGCTGTTCTCTAGCAAAAGATATGCGGCATTGACTTCATTGTTCTCATTTCGTGTATAGTTCGTTGGGGCGCCGCTAGTGATCGCTTCACTTGTCACGCCAGCAGGAGCTGAGGAAGGACCTGCCTGCAGGCGTGGCTCAAGGACGAGTTGTTGGAAGGTCTTCTCGGGACGGAGGACATCTTTGGGCCAGCGGGCGAGAAGGCGGGTGTAATGCGAGATGATTTGCTGGAAATACTGTCAGCCATGGGCGATGGGAACGTTTTCAGCCAACATACCTGACGCGACATGTTGGATGGTCAAAGTAATGACAGCTTCGGTTACAGTGTACACACGAAGCAAGGCGAGAGAGACGTGCATTGATCCAATCGTCGGCGTCATGCATGCATGCATAGGGCTTCGGCCGAAATTCGGCAGTCTTCAGAAAGTCAGCAGCCAGCAACGACTCCCGCGTACTCCGCATCAGCCAAATAATCTTGGGAGGAGAGGGAGACATCGGGAGGAAGGAATTGCTGGGAGAAATGCGAAGGCAACGCGCATTGAGGGTCAGTCTTCTCATGAATGTTGTCGATGCATCGCTAACATAACCAGACGGCTTCGGCGTCATCGCTCTGCATCTTCTGCGCGTGTCGACTCGGAGCCATTGAATTGCCTGCTACATCTGCACCTTTGAACCATCTACGATCGTCTTCGCAGCGCAGAAGCATCTCCACCACCCGTGCGCCATTCCAAAGCACCGCGACTGCATCGATACCGTCGGCCGTCGAAAATGCTTCCGACTCTTTCCCAGCATGGTACGATCCGACTTCCTCCCTCTCCATGTCGGAACAGAGGGAGAAGGCCAACCGGGTAGCTGTGAGGCAGCAATTTGAGACGGAGCAGAATCAGGTCCGGCAAGAAAGGCTCTGGAAGGAGGAAGAGGAGAAGAATCAATTGAAGCAAGAGGCTGAAGCAAAGCGCAAGATGGAGAGGGAAAAGAGGTCACAGCACTTCAAACAGCAATCGCTATCCAGGGCATCTCGCGGCATTGGCCTCTCCGCTGGCGGCAGTACATTGGGTCAGGCCATGTTGAAGGGCGGTCATTCCAGGAACTCCAAGCCGAATGCTGCCCCAAATGTGCGGCCGGTAGGCACCCCTCGAGAGCCAAGGATTCGGATCAGCTACACTGGTGCACGCAGCCCTGGCAGAGCGGAGCAGACCCAGGCGGGGAAACAACGAGTTGCCACGATACCCGTAGTGAAAGCACCCCCCAAAAAAGTGTCGAACCCATTTGGAGTGCCAGCAGCTGTCACAGCGGAACCTGTCAATGAGCCTTCCTCCGGATGGGGTGTTGGCAGTACGCAGACTGCGCCTCTGGAATACGCTGAAGCTCCAGCAGCAGTCGTGCATAGGAGGGCCGCTGAGACGAACACAAACACGCAAGAAAACTCCGGATTCAGAGTGAGTCTAGGCGGCTATACAAAATCCTTTAGACCCACCCATGGCGATGTGGATCAACAGCACAATGATAACATCGAGACTATCGAAGGTCGAAGGAGTCAGAACGAGCAAAATGCAGCAGAGTTACAGTCACAGCAGGAGGCTTATGACCGGGCGGCTAAGGAGTTCGCTGCGAGCTCTCCTCAGTACGCTAGCAGCGTCATCGAGGATTCAAGAGATCATGAAATCGAGAAGAACTCAACACCGCAAGTCTCGTCCGTTGAGGCCGGCGCGGTAGGGCCAGACCATCGAAACGATGTCATTGAAAATACTGAGGACTCAGATTCTGGCGCAGTGCAACCTAGCACTACGAAAGAGGCTGTTCAATTGCAGCACTCTACGCCAGTGCTATCTGAGACTGAAACCCTCGAAGCGGGCAGCAGATTGGACCCTGCTACGCCGGATGAAAACTCACTCCCGTCGCAACCCTCCGAGGCTGACTCTCTACCTTCGGCATCGGGCATGGGCTCTTTCGGTCACTTCGAAGCAGAGGCAGAGTCCACAGCGCAGCCGGCGACACAAGTGGTACCCCCCGCTCAAGAGGAACCAGTGTCGCCAGAGAGCCAGCAGGAGCAAACCGAGCTTGGGACGTCTACACCCAGTACTATTGATCAACCTGCACAGGAGTCAATGCAAGATCAAGCCCCAAAGCAAAGCGCACAACAGCCCGCGGCTCCCGCAGCTCCCTCGCCATTGTCGCAATTGGCGCAGCACACACAGCAGGCGCAGCAGATCGTAGGCCAACCTATACACTCAGCGGACAAAGCAGGGTCGCAGCAAGCAGCACACACACCCACTACTCCAGCACCGCCCCCACCACCGACTGCTGCACCTCCTCCGGCGCACATGATTCCCTCTGGTGGCCAGCTTGTTTGGCAACCGATTCATGGACATCCGCAGGGTGGCCAATGGACATGGCAAGCCTCGCCTCCATCCTTTGTCGCTCCTCCGCCTGCTGCCACTACAACGGAGGCACCATCTCACTCACAGTACACGCCGCCACAGGACCCGCAGGCTAATTCTACGGCACGTGCACCTAGCGTATCTCTCGGCGACAGTGGTTACCGTGCCATGCCCTTCTCGGCGGACGAGTATCAAACTCCGTCCAGTTTTGACGAGGAGAAAGCGGCGAATTGGCAACATCTTCGACGCAAAGAGACTCGACCAACAGACCCAGTCACTACCTCACCTTCGCCAACGCAGCCACAGCCACAGCCACAGCAAACACAACAGTCACAATTCCATCAAGATTTTGACGATGAGAGCTGGGTAGATTGGACGTTCAACAATCATGTGCGTGAACGAGAAGAGCGCTTGAAGCTGCAGAAAGAACGGGAGGCGAAGCAAAAAGCACAGAAACAGCGTAGTCAGTCTGTTCAAGGCCAGGAGATGGAAGGCAGCCGCCGGCTGTACAACGGCCCAGCACAAGCCTACCGAGATAAGGAGTGCGCCAGGTGTGGCGAGAGAGGTCACATCGCTCGCTACTGCACCAAAAAAATCAGTCCATTCGACAGGCCGAACGGCGAATCGAATGAGTTCCGTCAAAACCGTGGATCGGATGCAAGGCCGCAAAGGTCATCTGAGAGTCGGACCACTGAGAATGACCGATTAAGCAACCCATTCGCCGCACCAAGCCCATTCGGCGCGCGTGGATCTGCAGCTGGAGCAGCCAGCAACCCTTTTGCGAATCGCGAGCCATTGAGCCAGCCAGCAAACAATCAGAGACCCAGAAAAGCATGGGGAGCTGACCAAATTATCTCAACTGAGCCACCGGACATGCCTAAGCGTGAGCCTAGATTCCGGGTTGTCCCCACTGTCGCCGCTGATGAAGGCGTGGCCACCCATGCAGACCAGGTTAGGACGTGGGATCCGGAAGCAGTAGCTGGACAGCACGCTGAGCGGGATGAACACGCTAGCGCTGCCGGCACAGAACGTACTGCAGACACCAAATCAGCTCGCCGCTCCGAACGTTTCCAGGTGGAGTCCGATATCGATGAGCATGCTCCAGCACCCGAGGGTCGTGCTTCTCGTGACAAAGCAGCCAGAAAGAGCCGGTGGGCGGACGATGAAGACGATATGTTTGCTGAAAGGGGTAAGGGCGCTGGCCGCAAAGCTCAACGCGCCGGCAGACGCGAATACAATGAAGAAGAAGACGACGAAGCTGAAGCTCGCGACAACTTCCGTGCACGTAAAGCAGCTCGCCAAGCGGAGAAGGAAGCTAAGGGGGAGAAACGACTCAAGAATGCCCGACGCGAGCGCGAGGTCAAGAAAGCTGAAGACGCAACTCCCATCAGCATTCCTGAGTTCGTCAGCGTGCAGCAGCTCTCCCAGATGCTTGGTGTCCGATACGAACAGTTTATCGACCGCCTTGAGGAGCTTGGCTACGATGATGTGTTTCCCGGCATGACACTGAATTCTGAGACTAGTGGCATGATTGCTATGGAGTACAACTTCGACCCTACCGTTGACTCTGGCGTGCGTGAAGAGGAAGAACGTGATCTGAAACCTCGACCAGAAGTTGAGGACAAGGAGTTTTTGCCCACACGACCCCCGGTCGTCACCATCATGGGCCATGTTGATCACGGCAAGACAACAATTCTGGACTACCTCCGCAAGTCTTCTGTCGCGGCCGGTGAAGCTGGAGGCATAACGCAACACATCGGTGCGTTCAGTGTTCCAATGGCCAGCAGCGGCAAGACGATCACCTTCCTGGATACCCCGGGCCACGCCGCGTTCTTGGCAATGCGACAGCGCGGCGCAAACGTGACAGATATTGTCATTCTCGTTGTGGCTGCCGACGACAGCGTCAAGCCTCAGACTCTAGAAGCTATCAAGCATGCTAAAGCTGCCGGCGTGCCGATGATAGTTGCGATCAACAAAGTCGACAAGGAGGGATCAGACATCCAGCGCGTCAAGCAGGATCTTGCTCGTCATGGTGTCGAGATAGAAGACTTTGGCGGCGAGACGCAGGTCGTGCCTGTCTCCGGCAAGACTGGTCAGGGCATGGATGATCTTGAAGAGACTGTAGTGGCTTTATCCGAGATCCTTGACCAGCGCGCAGAAACCGATGGAGCAGTTGAGGGCTGGGTCCTCGAAGCCACCACCAAGGCGAACGGGCGTGTGGCTACTGTTCTAGTTCGTCGCGGGACGCTGAAGCCAGGCGCTGTCATCGTAGCTGGCAAGACATGGGCTCGCGTTCGCAGCTTGCGCAATGAAGGAGGCCGAACGCTGCAAGAGATCGGCCCAGGCATGCCAGTCGAGGTCGATGGCTGGAGAGACCAACCAATGGCTGGCGATGAAGTTTTGCAAGCTCCTAGCGAACAGAAAGCTACCTCCGTCGTGGAATACAGACAAGAACGCGAGGAGAGGGAGAAGGCCGCTGCCGACATGGAAGCCATCAACGAAGCACGACGAATCGCCACCGAACGCCAGCAGAGGGAGCGGGAAGCTGCACAAGCTTTGAAACAAGCGCAGCGCACTGCAAATGCTGAAGGTGGCACTGCAGACGTTGTCAGCAAGCCGGACGACCTCGACGCTCCACAACAGGAGCAAACTGGACAGATTGACGTACCTTTCATCGTCAAAGCCGACGTTTCTGGATCCGCCGAGGCAGTGTCGGCGTACATCATGTCTGTCTCCAATCCACTAATCACACCATCTGTATTGCAGAGTCAAGTGGGACCTGTACACGAGAGCGACATTGAACTCGCCAATGCTGCAGGTGGCCACATCATCGCCTTCAATCTACCACCCGATCCGCAGATGCAGGGCAAGGCCGAGGCGCAAGGTGTGAAGATCCTCGAGAACAATATCATTTACAGAGTGCTCGATGATGTGAAGACTGTGCTTGAAGAGAAGCTTCCTCCTATTCTTACGCAGCGCGTGCTTGGCGAAGCTGAGATTGGCGCTGCCTTCGAAATTAGCGTTGGCGGGAGGAAGAAGGTCAAGATCGCGGGCTGCAAAGTACGAAATGGTATGGTTGGAAAGGGGTCGAGGGTGAGAGTCATGCGTGGGAGCGAAAAGGTTTATGATGGTGAGTTCTTGCCCGATCTTGCTGACCTGTCGAACTTTTGGCTAACTTTTGATGATGCAGGCACGGTCAATTCCCTCAAGAATGTCAAGAAAGATGTCACAGAGATGCGCAAGGGATCGGAATGTGGCATGGGCTTTGACGACTGGGAAAGCTTTGAGGTTGGCGATCAGGTGCAAACTTATGAGGAAATCAGTGAGAGGAGGAAGCTGTAAGGCACGAAGCGGAACTTCGTAATGCTCCAGTGGGTCTGAGTGATGTACAAAAGACTCGGGAGTGAGTTTCGTACGAGCATCGCCTGGTGGGCCTGGATGCCCACCGGCCGGAAAAGGGTATTTGTACAGACATACATGTCATAGAGACTTGTACAGTTGAGACGTGGTCGCCTCTCGGTGAAGAGAACGGCGCACGAATGAAAGGTGGTCGTGCTCGTCAACACAGTGTGGCGGAGCAACGACACATCCGCCTTTGAAGTCCTGCTGCTTCGCTCGACGACTGCATGCATACAGATCACCGCACATCGCGCATATTGAAGCAGTTTCGTGGTCCGGCCGAGAGCTTGTCGAAACACGGCGAAGACAAGGTGGTATTCGTGAGGAAGCGACGCTACTCTAGTCTGTTCTTCTTAACGACCAGAGCAACTCCATTGTCAAAGACAGGCATTGTTTGCTCTGTTCTACTGCCAGCCATGGACAGAACTGTTTGCTGACGCATCATATATGACCCCACCAACTCACTCCCTTTCATCGTGTAGCATATTCGCAGTGCACCATGCCCAGAGGACAGAAAGCAGGAGGCGTCAAGCGCGTTATGGGACGCAAGAATGCATGGACCGTTGAGCAGTACTCTGTGCTTTACCTACTTTACACCCAGTGGCAATTTCATCCCTCTAATGTCAGAAGAACTGTGATCAGGGCGCTGAGACAAACGGTCGAGCGACTCTTCATTCACATCTTTCCAGAATTCATCTACCCTAACGAAAACACGAACAAAGCCCAGCATCTCTTTACGGCCTTCAACGACCGCAATATTGATGAGAAAAAGTCTGTTCTCTGGCGTACGATCGCACGACCAAATCGATTCAATGACCAGCTCTATGATCTTGTTGAGCTCAAAGAGTTTCTCAGATTGAAAAGAATCATTGAGTACGCGGCTCGAGAGCTGGGCATCGGCCTCTTCGCAAGCGGCGCGACTCATCCGTTTGGCTTCTGTGCTGAGGAAGACAAACCGCTCATCAATTCACTTTTGGTAGCCACAGGGGATGAACGACTTGTCCACGCATCCACGACATCTGCGAAAGGTGGTCCACATCCACTTGCAGACCCTTCGATGGCAATCAAGGATAGCGCCAGCCCAGCAGTACCCAATTCCGAGAATAATAGCTTCTTCAATGCAGCCGATTCAGTTAGCACGGCCGGCACTAGCCTTGCAGCACGCCGACTCGCACTGGAAAAATTTGAGGAAAGAGACCGCTGAAAAGGTCCGGAGCTTAGAGTTGAGGGTATTAACAAAGAAGGCCGAAAGAGCACGAAGAAAGCAGCGAAAAAAGAGGGCAAATAAGAGAGGGAAAGAGGCGCAAGAGCGCGAAGAGACTGTGAATAGTGATGGATGCGATGATCGCAAGGAATTGGAACATGGAGTTCAGGTGCCTGGTGAGCAGTCGATGGAGGAATAAGACGTGACGTACTTGGCCGCAAACCGAAAGAGATGCACATCCCACAACCTGCGGAAACGTCTTTTCGGCAACTATTCAGGTCGAATGACGAAAGCTCCAATGACAGGGTCCAATCAAGCGCAGCAATTGATCGATATCACATTCTCCGTCCTTTGAAAAAGGAAACAAACTTATCGGGTAGGTCCTCGTAACTCCTGCCGCTGGCTGCCAGCTCCCACAGCTCCTGCAGGTTTTCGTCGCTCATACCGTCCAGTTTGAATTCGGATCCATCCTTCAAGCCCAATGTATCTGGCTCCTGGCTCTTCTGACACCGGAAAGCCTCCTCTATCTCCTCCGCAGACTCCTCGTCTCTCTGCCAGCCCACATCTCTCACCCACGAGAAGCCAGCAAATGCCGTAAAACCACGAGAATTTGCATCGATACACCCGCTTTCGCTCACCCAGCCACGGAATTTACCACACTTGTTTCCCTGGTAGTCGGCTTGCCATGCATAACCACGGCTTCCTTCAGGCATGTATGCGAAACCTCCGGAGCGGGCGCCTACCACGCCTGCGACTCTGAGTGTGGTGCAGCATGCAAGAGTAGTAATGTTGGTGCAGGAGACCCAGGCGCCGTCGCAGCGTGAATCTGACCAGCGTATGATGGCCACAGTAGCCATGGCGAGCTTAGACAACGTGAGAAGAGGGAGTACCGATGTATAGAGGTTCATGTCGATGACTTGTCGTATGCACTTGCAGGCTCAATTATCCAATCTTGCTCCTTGCTTGGGGGTCTGTCTAGCGATAAGCCGATATTGTGTCCAAGATGTCCTTCCGACTGTACCCAGAGTGGAGCGGTATTAACATACTGTGGCGAAGAGTACGAAACCGACATATCGCCTCCGGCTTCTGAAATGGCATTCAAGAACCGGATTGCAAGAGCTAGAAGTTTTTTGGTGTCACGTCACAGCGCATATGCTACCCCAAGCTGCTCGCGGTACTTGTTGGTAACGACACTCGTTAGAGTTTCGCAAGCAACAACAGCAAAAGCATCAGGAGATTGTAGGGCCCGAAGCCTCATGGTTGTTTCCGGCTCCCATGCAGATACAAGCTTAGTTGGTCAAGCTTGTGCCGTGTGCTATGGAGCTAGCCGCACTACATGGCAGATGTGATCAGTGAGATGCATCTGAGAAAGGGCGGAAGAGGTCAAGACAAGCGTATCACTGTCGGTCTCGCGAAGTGGTCAGCTGCACCTGATGAAGAGTCCTGGCATGTCGTCCAAGGTCATTCCCAGTCGCGCCATGAATTCTCCGCCCAGGAACTCTATAATAAGCACGACGCCTGGTCCGCTTGCCTCCTTCCGAGACTGGCTTTCATTGCGATGAATCTGGTGATCTGAATGATTGATGCAGGGCCTTTTGCGATCTCTCTCTGAAGGGACTTCAACATCGGACGGCAGTTGCAGTGATCGGGAGCTTGGAAGTGATCACTAGCAGATTGGTGCCAGCATCTCGACTCATTACTCTCCATTCTCCATCGCGATCCGAACGACAAAGAATTGTCCAAATGTCTGTCAGCGCAAACTCATCAAGAGCACTCCCTCCTTCAGCGTTGGAACCATACATCGCAGCCATAACGCTCCGCACTCAATCGCAAAAGTCCAGCTTATCATCTTCATGACCCAATTACGATCACGCTTCTTCCACAACTTTTTTTCCAATAAACATCCCACACCCTGTAATACGAAGACCAAGAACATGCTGGTCCCGGCCATCCATGGACGTTCACTCAGCACTGCCGCACACCACGCATGCCACAGCCCACTTAGTGCAAAGGTTCCCAGCACGCCCACTGCATTTCCAATGTCTTTGGAGCATCTCAGAACTTCCATAGCAAAATACTTCGAAGGCCGGAATCCCACGGAGATCAGCCAACTCTGCGCTCCTTGATGCCAATGTACAGCCCAAAAATCCGTCATACCAGAAGCCGCGAATGGAGCAAGGAACAGATAATTCGGACAGTACGGGTGTACAATCGCATGCTCGAACTCCAGTCCCGAACTAACGATGACGAGAACCAGTAATATTTGCAGTTCCGCAACCGGAAAGAGCAACGCTGCGATCGGAATGATGATTCGCGGTCCCCAGATCCAGAAGATTTCGTACCTTGCTGAATGTTTCTCACGCCAGAGTTTTCGCTTCGACTTGTCATCAATCGCGATATCGAATGAAGCATACCTTGCTTCCGTGAAGAGCCGGCCAACGTATTCCACTTTTCTTTTCCAGTCCTTCATATCGCCCTCTGAAAGCAACAGCGGCGGCTTTTGTGCTTTCAACGCAACCAAATCCACGACCTTGCAAGCCAAAAAGAAGCACGACACACGCACCACCAACTCAGTCCATGGATGCAGTCCCGGGCTCAAGTATGGTAGAACTAGAGAATGGACTGCCGCTATCCAGCCGATCTGTTTTACGTCTGGCACCACATCTCTCGCACCTTTGCGCTTCTCATATTCAGTGACGGTCTTTGCCTGTATTGTCGAAGTTTTGGTTCCCTCAGCCGCGATGGCAAGCGCCCAGTAAGCCAGAATCTGGAGTGTGAAAGCGATCCCGCACCGCAAGGCAAAGGCGGGAACCGGTCGAAAAAGTAGACTTGGGAACTTGATGGAGATGAAGACCAAACAGTGCGTTATTGCGACCAGGCGGCCGGTGGACATTGTCTTGGTGGTGTCTTTATCGCTCGTCTCGCATGGTAGGAATTGAGTGAAGGAAGAATTGGCTGATTAGCAGCAACAAGAAACCTTGAAGTAGTCAGCAACTCATGATCGAGCTGTTCATACGAGAAAGGGCACCCCATGTCAGGGTTTGGGCTTGGACCACCCTCATCATCTGCGATCATTTGTTGGCCTGAGAAATGCCTGAGAAATCTCTGCTGATCTGGAAAGTGCTTGGCATTGATTCGTCCAAAGTGGACGCGACGCGCGTTGGTGCTTCCGTGGTATGCTGGAGCCTTGCATGGACAGGAAGGAAGATTGAGTCGTCGGCAGACTCAATTGGTCGTATGGAAGAGCCGAGGAGCGTCGTGCACAGTCCGATACGCTCAGGCTCTTCTCGCGTAAGCATACGCAAGTCGATAGCAGTGATGACAATGTCCTTCCGTGGAAGCCACGGCGGTGGCGGCGACTATCGATTCAAAGAATTCCGAAATGGCAAGCGCTCCCCAAAGACGGCGACACAGATAGCATACCATAGACTACCTTAACCCACAACACACGGGGTTAAGCAATTGTCGGCGGGGTTAAATGATTGTTGACGGGGTTAAGCAATTCTTTATCGGTAGTCTATCTATACCGAGGCATGTACCAAATTAAGCTGGCCTTAACAGTATGGGATCGCTACAATTCTGCCCATCATGCTCTACTGAACTGCCCAACTCTGCAGTCATATCTCAATTAGCTTCGCAAACTCAAACTAAGCTATGGGTAAATCTGTGCTCATCACTGGCTGTTCAGAGGCCACCATCGGCAATGCTCTAGCACTCGAGTTTGCTAGGCGAGGATGGACCGTTTTTGCAACAGCTCGGAACACTGCCAAGATGGCCAATCTAGCCTGGAACCCCAACATCAAGCTTCTTGCGCTTGACATCAAAGACGCCAAGAGTGTCTTTGCGGCACGCGAACAAATCTCCATCGACCAAGGAGGCAAGCTGGACTGCCTATATCACAACGCCGGCGTGCGTTCTATCAGCATGGCTATCGAATACGACGCAGAGGAACAGAAAGCCGTTCAGGCTGGTGGAGAGGAGCCCTACATTCGTAGCGACGACGTTTGGATGTTCGAAGGAAACGTGATTGCTGTAATGGCACTTACTCGAGCCTTCTCAAAGCTTCTCATTGCAGCCAAAGGCACTGTTGCCATCACTGGTAGCGGCTCCAGCCGGGTGCATGTGCCAACAAGCGCGACTTATAATGCGACCAAGGCCGCCGTGGAGATGTACGCTAAAACTTTGCGACTTGAGTTGCAGCCCTTTGGATGTCACGTCGTGTACGTAATGACCGGCGCTGTGGCAACTCCAATGTTTTACGAGCAGGACATGGCTTTCGCGAGCGATTCGCCATATGAAACGATTGTCGACAAGATTAAAGCCGGTTGGGATCGCGCGCCTGGGTATACACCATCACCGCCGGAAGAATATGCTCGAGGTGTTGTTCAAGAAGTGACGAAACCGAGTCCACCAAAAGAAGTCTGGTGCGGAAAGGGGGTCGCCTCGTTGTGGTGGGTTGAGAAGCTCGGACTAACCTGGCTACTTGATGGCACATTCTCTCGGCGTTACGGATTGAATACTTTGATCGCATAGGCTCTTCAGTTTGTTGTGGCATTTCTGCTTCCTTTAGCTAGCGAGACTGAACGTAGTCGAGCCTACTTACTTGACCTAACTGGGGTCGTTAAGTGAACCTTGCTGGATAAGAGATGTATTAAGCGTTTTTCTTTTACAGACAGCGCTGCACGATGTTCTGATACCTTTACACTGCTCTTGCATAAGCGAATGCCAGAAAGTATTCAATACGCGAAACATATTACTGTTAAGCCTCTGGATCTGTGACGTCTTCCATCTCTACCGCTTTGGCCTTGCCCTTGCCGCTGTAGCTTTGACTCTGCTCAGGATCGTCTTGTTCTGCGTTTTGGGCAGTTGGTAACGAGGAATTGCTTGGCGTCGTTGATTGCTTCATCTCGGCCTGGGAATCTTGCTGAGACTGGTCATTGAACGACCAACCGCTATCATTCCATGGCGTCTGCATTTGTGTCTGCGGAGGCGCTTGACTGGGCGTCGTACCAAATACGAGCTCTCCTGGTCCTGGCGAGCCGGCCGCACTCCGGCCACGTGTGGACGCGTTCGGAAGAGAAGCCGAGTCATTGGAGCTTGCAAAAGCAGCCGCCCATTTACGACCTGCGGCCTCCCCTCGTTCTTCAGCAGCACGCAACGCAGCACCATCGGGTTGCTGGGTACTCGATGTGTTATCTTGCGCTGGTGAGGTATTCACCGGTACGAAGAGCGGCGATCCGCGCTCGTCCACTGGACCCTGTGGACCTGGGGTACTCGTTTGAAGTCCATTCTGCGCCACGGATGCTGGAGCCTGCGAGCTGACAATCTCAGATTGCGCAGACGCTGGATCCTGAGTTCGCGATGGGGCTTGCGCTACTCCGCCAGTGTTGGAGACACGTGGTCCCGATAAGCCGGCGCTCTGCTGGGGGGCAGCAAGATTCATCGCGGGCTGCAGTGGAAGGACAGTCCAGCCCTCTGGTAACGCCATACCTGGCGGAAGGTGCTCATGCCCGCTGCTCATCTGTTGACTCGGATTGCCGTGCAGCTGATTGGGAAGCAACTGATGTTGCGGTGAGAAGCCCGGCATCGGGTATCTGGTGATGCCAGTAGGCGGAGCCGAGATGTGTTGTGCGCGTAGTCTTGCCAATTCGGCTTCCATCAGGCGCAAAGTGTTTAGTTGCTGTTGCTCGATGCCGAGATTGTGGGCTTCCCGCACGATTCTTTGTTCGAGCTGGAGCAGTTGAATGTGCGTTGGCACTTGCGATCCTGCGCTCCATGGTCGTCCAGCAGCTGGCTGTTGCTGACCCGCGCCGCCTGCGACGCCATTTCCTGCTGGGTCCAGTGCTTGCTGTACAGCTTGTGCGTCGCCGTTCCTGATCTGGTTGAGGACATTTTGTATCTGCCCTCGCGGCGCGTTCACCATTCCTATGCGCAGTGGCCCGAGATTGAATATTCTGCCTCGCGGTCTTGGCGGCTGCTGTCCAGGCTGGCCATTTTGAGCTGGAGCAGCGGCATTTCCTACGTTTCCGGTAGCAGGCGTTGCTGCTACCACAGGTCGTCGGCACGTGGGGCATACTTGCTGTCTCTCCAACCATGCCTTCAAGCATCGCAGATGCAGAATGTGTCCGCAAGGGAGCTTCTTTGCGCGCATTCCTTCATCCCTCCTTCGTGCCGGAGCTGGAGCTGGAGCTGGTGCGGCAGCTGGTTGTTCATCTGCACCCGCGCCCGGTGCAGCAGCTTGTGCCTCCCCTTCAGACCAGGCCACCATCTCCTCTCTGCACACAATACACGCGTCGCCTCTGATTTCTGCCGTCGTGGCGTCTGGGTATCTCGTATTCATGTCGCTCGTGGCTTTCCGGTACGCCATATAGTCCGTCACTCGCTTGCTGAAGCTGGCAAAGGTCATATAGACGTCCCTCATGATATGCATGGGAAGGCCGTTGAAGGTGACGCTGACCGTAAAGAAGAAAATGTAGATGACCAGCTTGACAAAGTCTGTGACCACCTCCACCACGAACAGCACCCTTCTCTTGTCCTCCCACCCGGGCACATCGACTTCATTTTCATCCACTTCGATCGGCTCATCGAATGTCGGGATCTCTCTTTCCTCTTCCCTTGCTTTTGCGATCGCTGCTTCTCTTTCAGCTTTGATTTCCTCTTTCCTCTGCTCGATGGCGGCAACAGTCTGCTCCTTTGTCACTTTGATCTCCCAAACCGCAAGACCATATCTGATGGCCGTGAACAAGCTGAAGACGCACAGAATGGCGAATTCGAAGGTGAATATAACCATCATGCCGGGCCTCGGGTCCTCGATCACCACTTCCAAGCAGTATTTGAACATGCCAATCGCAAACGCCAATGAGATGAGCAAGCTTGTGGCAAGGCGAGCATGGAACAATTTGTTGTTGGCGCCTCCCATCATCTGTCCCTGTTCCAGCACGTCTACTCTTCCTTCTCCGATCCAACCCCACACCTTGCCTGCGAGGAGGAGCACAAACATGACTAGTAATCTGCCGCCGACGTCCTCTCTAAAGCTCGGCATAGCGAGCAGAGTGTCAAGCACAGCATACCAGGCCTTTTCGCTGAGCTGTTCGATTTCGATTGGTCGGAGGGGCCCATAGAGCAGGCGCTGTAGGAGGTAGAGGAAAGAGGTGCTTAACAAAAGTAGCAGGTTCGTGAGGATGAGTAGGCAGGCATTGGACTGCGAGAGATAGACGGTCGCCGAATAGAAGTTGGGTCGTTGCGAGAAGGCCTTCAGAAGACATGCTGCCGCCGCCAACGTGCTGGCGCCAGCGTAATATGCGAGCCGCATCGTCCTGTTGTGTCCAGAAGTCGTCGGCGTTTGATGCGCTTCGTGCGATAGTCACTTTTGCTCGGTCGCTATGATGTGGACACGTGTAAGCGCTCCATGTTCGTGACCATCAATCAAGAGGTCGTCTGAATAATTGCCGAAAGTTGGCTGAATCTGCTCGTACGGTGTCGATGCTTCGCGCAGACAGCTGCTTCGGTTGGCACGTCAAAGGAAAGCTGGCGATCGGCAGCTGCAACGGCCATGTCATCGTCCCGAGCCAGCTATTGGTCCGTGCACGAGCCGCCACTTCTTCACTTAACTAGTGCAAGACTCTGCTGCACGACGCGGAGCAATTGACCTCGATGATTCAATCAATGTAGGCATGCACACGTGAACTGATTGAGACAGATTTCTGCGATGCTGGAAGAACAAGATCTTCAATTCATGCAACTCTCAAGAGACTACGATACGCAAGAATGCTATAAATGCTCACAGCATGGCTCCGATGGCCATCAGGACAACGACAAAGCTGGCCCCGTGCGTCAAGGCACCGCCCGTTGCGACAGCAGGCTGTGACTGTTGTGGTCGCTCATCGGCCGGAGTGGGCTTGGGAGTCTGCTCCACATGCGTAGAGGACTCGATCGTGCTCTTTGGTGCGTTGTTGTGCGGCTCAGATGAGAGCGAGCTTGGCACCCCGGTACTCTGGATTGGCACTGCAGTGCTCTTCGGAGTCGTTGGGGCTGGTGAGGGTTGAGACAAAGTCGTAGCAACAGACGGCGAGGTCTCTGCCGTCGATCCGCGAGAAGTGGGATACGTTGGAAAGACTGGTGCTTCGCTTGACTGGCTGCTGGACTTCTGAGATGGCGTGCTTTGCGAAGCGGACTCAGTTTTGGGGGGAAAGGTACATTCTTGCGGTGTAGTCGGGCAGATCGTTTCGTGGTAGACCAAGGTCTCAATTACCGTGACGGTGGCTGGACTTGCCTCACGAACAGCAAGCGTGCTGGAGGCTTGGAATCGTCAGAATGGCGAAGCTCATCATGGGACAGTAGGCTCGCTTACCGGATTTGCAGTAGCTGAGGCAACTGTCGAGTATCCATCCTTCGGCGAACACATTCCTGCATCGCTCTTCGCAGCTCCCGGTCGGCGTTCTCGTAGAGTCCAAGGCAGCAGCCTCAAGTGCGAGAGGAGGGCCTCCAGCATGTCAGCATAGTCAGAGTTGCCAATGTCGCAGTATGCTTGCTCACGACCACTGCAGTACTTGAGGCAACCCCGAAGTCGTTTGTCACCAGTGAACCGATCCCTGCATTTTTTGTCGCATTCACTGATTGGCGTTGTCGTAGATTCCAAGGCCGCAGCCTCAAGTGCAAGAGGAGGATGTGGCCATGCTGGCAAAAGGGCTGGAATGTGTCAGTACAGGATGAGTCGTGGATGCCATAGCGGGCCCACTCACCAAGTTGGCAGCGCTTGAGGCAATCGTCAAGTGGTTTTCCACCCACGAACTTTTGCCTGCATTGCTTTTCGCAGCGGGAATCCGGCGCTGTCGGGGAGTCCAGAGCTGCAGCCCCAAGTGCGAAAGCCGCCGCGATGATGCTGAATGTATGCATGTTGAATATTGTGTGTTTGGCGGTTGGAGCCGGTTGTAATGCTGGTGTATGCTGTGTGATATTGTTGTGTTTCGTTGATGATGCGAGTCTGGAAGTTGAAGGAGAAGAGCAGCAAGAAAAGTTGAATGGGACTGGAGAACATGGCCATGGAAGCTGCCTGCACAAGACTGTCCTTACCTGTTGCCAACAAGCAGTTTCCATGACAGGCAGCGAGAAGCAGCAGGAAGCACAGCGAATGGGCAACCGCACGCTGTGGAGAAGTTGCATGTGTATGAGCCTGCGCTGGCCCAGAAGGCACACGGGTCACCATGAGCTCCTGCGCGAGCATTGCAAGTGAAGGAAAATACGTGTCTGAAGAAATCTTTGCATTCGAGTGTACAAACTCGTGTCTCGGGCGAAGCGATCATGCTAGTCTAGCCCTCTGGCCAAGCTGATGAGCAGAGAAGGCGCGAATTTCTCCGACACGCATGTACTTTGTGCCATTGCTATAGTCTCCACCAATTCTTACTGCACATTTCCAGCCATTATCAGCCCCGGGAGTCGAGAAGCCTCAAATTCTTCAGAGACAGGTGACCCCACCTAGTAATTAATGAAAGCCTTGCTGCCGCCTGTCCATTACTGTACGTATCCCAGCATGGTGCGTTGTAGCGCGAGAAGCAACCCATTCGTGATGATGACGACGAGAGTCCATACGCCCAACACTTTGGGGTAAGAGACGCGTCCTTCCTCCTTGAAGAAGAAATGCCAAGCAAAGTCCCACCAGATGGCGTCGTGAGGTAGGCGCGACAGCCAGAGAAAGGCGAACGACATCATCGTCGGAAGATCGGCGGACATGTGAGGCCAAGTCTTAAAGAAGAGGTTCTTGAACGCGAAGAGGGTGACAGCCGCGTAAAAGAGCAGGGACCGATCTCTGGTCACGAAACGGAAATAATCCGACGAGGTGGTGATGCTGGGCGGCGGAGAAGGTCCGTACCTTTGGAGAGAGTCAGCGGACCAGGACCTCGTTTCGCGAGAGTGGATGCATTACACGTACCAGTAGGCGCGGCAAAGTTCGCAGCGATTGCGATACTGGGGCATGAACTTGAGCATGCACTTCACGCACACTGGGTGGTTACATGGCTATCATGAGTATCAGTGTCAGTGTCTCTTCGAGAAGCCAATTGACCGTCGTGATACTAACCGGAATACTCAAGGCCTGGTGATCAGAGCCACGACAGGAGAAGCAGATCTCGCCAGGTGGACTCGGAACAGCCTGGCCGATTTCGCTGAGGAAGGTCGCCTGTGTCTTGTAGGGGAGCAGAATTCTCGGCACGATGGCTTCCACGATTCGCTCGAGTGGCTCGTTGCGGATGACATCCATCAAGGCGCCCATGTTGGCGACGCAGAGCTACTGCGAGTCGGGGTTGTTTTGGAATGATGAAGAGAGAGGATGACGCCGAAGGAGCGCGAGGAAAGCTCAATTTCAAGTGATGGATGGTACCTGCCTTCACTTCAGCACTCGCGTCGGGGCCTGCCGAGATCCGTGATCCGCTGACGTTTGTGTTTACGAAGCAAACAACGGTCTGTTCTTTCTTTCTCAGATTCAGCTCGTCTTGTTGCCTGTACGAACTTTTGCAACCTCGTCGCCGCACGCTCTCTCTTGCACCTTTTGTCGCCGTCGCCAATCGCATACAACATCCCGACCAGACGTTCGCCGCCACCATGCAGCTCATCACGATCCTCGCCGCGCTGTTCGCAGGCACTGTGGCAGCCGACAGCACTTCCATCAACTTCGGTGCGGAATACAATCCCTTTTCGCTGCCATACGCGGAAACTGACAACGGGACTCCAGATGCGGCCATCACCAACGGGGCGACTGTCGTCTACTCGACTCGCGTCCAGACCGTTTTCTCCTGCGGCCCAGATGTCACCGACTGCCCAACGCTCACATCCGTCATCGACAAGACGACGACCATCTGTCTGGTCACTGCATCTCTCGGCAGTTCGACTGAAGTGACGACTTTGTCTTCCAGCGGCTCGACCGTAACCGTCACCAAGACCGCCGCCGTCTCCTCCACTGCTGTGTCCTCCACGGCTGTGTCCTCCACTGCTGCTCCCTCGACTGCACCACCAAAAGAGCCCGTGCCACTACACACGACCCTCGGATCCCCCGAGACTACCAGTGCAGTCGCAACCACTACCGTGGTCAAGTATACCTCGTTCGTCTTCAGCACGGTGACCGCTCCGGCCAATTTCTCGAGCACTGTTAGTGGCTCGACCATTTCTGCCAACAGCGTAATAGTCCTCCCAAAACCTGCAATGTGACAGCTGTGCTGACAAAAACTTCAAGACTATCGCGCACACTACTGTGTCCGGAAGCATTGGTGCTCCGACCAGCTCGCTGAACGGTACTTTGTCGACGGTAAGTCTTGTCCGACTATTGCATCGCAATGCATCATTTGGGAGCGTTTAGGGAACACTCAATTACGGAATGCGAAATTCAAAGCGCTGACACGTTCACGTTTCAGGCCACCGCTCCAGGTACTAGCCCATCGCAATCGATCGTGCCATATACTGGCGCCGCCGCTGGAACATCAAGCTCGCTTCTCTTGGTCCTGGTCGCGGTCGCTGCGGCGTTCCGCATGTAAATTCACGTTGTACTTGGAGCAGTGATTGGCATGATCAAGACGAATGATAATGGCACGAGTGGGTGATACAAGGACACACTTTCATACAAAGCAGACCACTTTGGCATAGGCACGAGATAGAAGTGAGGTTCTCCCCCGGAGTTCTCACCGTATCACGGCGCGTATATCTCATCACGGCGCGTAGCACAATACATCGTGACGTCGACGAAGCGGAAGCATTGATCACACATGGCCAACCGTTTACCTCTTTCGTGCAATGTAAACGTCCTCTCCGAAGTCCGGCGTGCCCATTCCATATAAGCCCTCGTGCCCTCCGAAACCTTGACCACTTCATTCGCCGGATACAACAGCCCGAGATGCCCCCCTCGCAGCCCTCCGACTTTCGTGTCCCACCCTTCCACCGACTGCTCAGCTTCTACTCGAATCGAAATCCGTACGACTCCCAAACAATTCGGTTACAGGACAGCATCAAAGGCAACCTTGCCCTCGGATTGGACTTTCCCGTAGCCTGTGCCGTAGCTCTCGGTCGTCACCTCTTCCTCCGCAACGTCGGCTTCTTCAGTCTATCTGTCTTCGTTCCGAAAGTTTCATGGCGAACAACTCCTCTGGAGGGCCTGCAAGTCGATGAAAAGAAAGATTACACATGCTCCGAGCTGGTTGGTGAAGCGAGGAAGCAGAACTTGGGCATCATGGGCGTGGTGGAGTGTGCCGGGTTGTGGAGTTTGGCGGCGGATGTGCATACTGGGTTGGTGAAGGGGGAGGATGTGGAAGGGTTTAAGAGGGGGACTGTGTTTAGGGACTTGGAACAGAGGAGGAAGGATCGGAGCCAGGTTTTACCGCTCTGGAGAGGAGGACCGATTTCTGTGGCAGGGCATTCGTGGGTTGTTGGGAGGATGTTTGGGGTGGAAGTTTACTTGGCTGACGGGGAGAAGAAGGAGAACTGAAGAGGTGTATATGAGTGAAAAATTGGGAAGAGCAGGATTCTGAAAAAACGTCGACACAACGGAGACAATATGCACTGGACGATGTACTGGACGCGGGACCTCTGGACCTGGACTTGGACACGGATCTATTTCATCGCTGCATCTCACACGGATCTTACACATGAGGAGAACATCTGGCCTGCTACGGATTCCCTGCGTGCAGTCGTCTGTAACTCGTCGCCGGTGTTGCAAAATGCCTCGCTTCTCCCGGGTTCGCCATCGTGTAGGTCAACAAGCTTGGCTCATACCGAGCCCACTTGAGGCACAGCGACCTGGCCCAACTCTCGAGGCGATGCCTGTGCTGGCTGCAGGACGGTCGTGGTGTACTTTCTGCTTGGCTGTCGTGCGTTCAGATGTTCTGATGCCTGGTGTAACGGCATCGAAGACTCCGGTCCTGCTCGTCTGATCCTCCACCTACCATACACTCTCTCTATTGGACTGATACCTTGACCTGGGGACCTTTTCGCCGCTCGGGCTGTACCAGTGATTTTCCATGACCACCATCCATAGCCTGCGACGCTGAGTACCACAAGAGGAACGAGGGCCAGAAACCAGTGCGGCTTGTCATGGGACTGTTCGGACACGAATTCGAGCAGACTTGGACCGCCGCAGTATGTGAAGACGATCGCTGCGATAGCAATCTTCATCCATTTCGGGAGCTTGTTGAGATTCGTAGACCTAGGATTGGAAGCGGTTTTCCTCGTATTGGACCTCTCGACTTTCGAATTCTGGCGCCGTTGCGCACGATTGGGTTGTGCGCCATCTTGTCTTGATGAACTCTTCATTCCTCTTGCCATTGCAGTTGATGTTGCGAAGTGCGACGCGAGATCTTGCTGCAAATTGTGATTGCGGAATGGGCTGTGACTTTGGCAGAGGCACAAGCCTCTTCAACACAGATAGACATCGTGACTGGCGACCATTCGAGTCACACTTGACGCAATGGACACTTTGCAACAAAGTCTCAAGCAGTGGTGTTGGCGTGTCGCCACTGGAGGGATTCGAAGTTTCGCGAATGCATGCGCTTAATGACTGGCTCGTTGGCGCTACGTGTCGTCGGTCCTTCTTCCCAGTCCACGCCTTCCCACCACAACACATCACGGACTGTCTCTGGCCGCGAGTATGAACTGTTTTCACTTGGTGCAGGACTCTTGGGACGAAAGAATCCGCCTCTAGGAATTGAAAGTCCTGGGCATCGGACAGCTGGTGCTGGTTGAACGCTTGGCGAGGAGGTCTCGCTCGATTTTTTGCTGCAATCTCGCTCGCCCAACTCAACATCGTCGTTCTGCTGATCGATACTGTGGACGTTGGTTACACTCGCGCCATGAGGCTCATGGTTATTCGTCGGTCGCCACCAGACTGTCCACCACCATGCTAGTGAAGGTATCCAAGGCCCACTGACTTCCGGTCCTGTCTCTTGTCGCTGGCGATCATGCCGAGGTGATGGAATTGCCGTAGCAGCGTGGGTAAGATCATTTCTCCGAATCCTGTGACAGCGCGGTCAGCTTCCTGCTATCAGTCTCGTGCATGTGCGCGATTGGTCATGGACGGTACCTTCTCTTTCTCAGACGAAGGAGACAAGTTGTGAGACCAGCGAGTATAAGAAGCAACACTATCGGCGCAAGGAGCGCGACGATGGCGGCACTGTCCATGCTGAATCTTATCGGGGTCGCTGCTTCGTTTGCTGCTTCAGCGGCTTCGAATGCTCGTTCTATTGTGTCAAAAGGGTCTTCGAAGGTCCGGTTCACCATTGCTATTGGAAGAGAACCTGCGCACGCAACGTGTTGGGAGCATCTTCAATATATACTACGACAATTTCCATGGACGACTCCGCGCTATTCCGTCTTCCCGCCCGTGGTTGGTCAAGACATATGGTCAGCAATATGCTACTCTGGTTTCCACGAAGCTTCCACATCGCGAGCCAAAGGACATGTTGGCAACTCTTCACGTGCTTGGATCCAGCCATTCCTGGCTCTTGGGCACAGGGCGAGAACGCGTGCCCGCATATTGGCGATGAGGACATGGTACTGGCAGGCAATGTCCTTGTGGACGGAACATTGTGCCTCGTGGATGGATTTGGACAACCTGCAAAGATGCCGATGGTTGTAGCAGAATCTGCGGCAAATATTCGTCCTGGCTACGACGTTCTTCATCATCAATCAGGAGCATATATGTACAACGCAAGTGGCCTCCATCTTGAAAGTGCAACGACCAGCAGAACTGCATCTATGCATTCGCCTCGCACCGTTCTCCCACGATACGGAGCAGCTGAAGACTTCTGAGCAGAAGTCGCGACTTGCCGACGATATCCACCGAATGCACCTCCAGATTCCAGCAATCGCGTTCCACACCATTATTGCCCCGTCTCCGTGGCTTTGGAACCAATTGACTCAACGCGCACGAGCTACGTACGCAAGACTCCCATCGTCGAATCGAGATTACTGATCTCAGAAACAATTGTCATTCCATTCACTCCACTCCACGGCACCGAGCAGCGCACCATCAGTAATAATCTCTGCAATTCGTACCCTCTCCTCTGGCCCGGCACAGCGACAGCGACGCACCGGCAATCCGCGAAGCTTCCCAGCAAGAACAGTGGTAACAAGATACGCGAACCAGAAAGTCACGCGTCGCACGCGCTTGTGAGGTCATCCTGACAGTTTCTGCGCCATGTAAACGCCCTTCAGGCTGCATGTGCTTAGCGCACAAGCTTTGACACAGCAGGAAACTATTTGGAAGGCTCCTGCCTAATTGGGACAAACTGCCACGAGAACGGATTTACTGGTCGTTTGGGTCAAACGTTGTGGAATTCCTTTTACTTGGTACCTTCTAGTGGAGTGTACCAGGTTTCATCAGGAAGCATGAGCCATGAGGCTGATGAAAGGATGATAATTTGGATTTGGAGTTGTGGTGGAGGAAAGATGGAGTCGTTGTTGTGGTGATCAGATCAAGTGGACAATCACACAGGCAGTGTAGAATAAGCGAGACGATGGGGGTTCTATCGTAGTATCTTGCATTCGAACGGCGACTTGAGTGTCTCTATGCTGTTTTTAGTCACCTGTCTCGTGCTTCGATTCCGGAATGTCATTGGGAAGTCGCTCGTGCAGACATGTCAGAACGCTACAAAAGCAGACCTGATCTTTCGATTACTGAAATTGTTTACTGTCATGATTCGACCTAGGGCGGCATTGTGCTTCCAAAGACTTGTGGTGGCTGCGTTAGTCGAAACCGACAATGCGGCGTGAGATCTGTGTCGCATTTCGCATTCAAATCGGGATTGAAATTGCAGGAGAGAACTGCTTCCACGCTCGAACACTCATTAATGAGCGGAGTTGATAGTTTGATTTGATTTTGTTCAATTGAGCCGCAGATGATACTTCGCAGGCCTGCTTTCCTTCCATTTATTTCCCCCCTCACATGCTCCAAAACTCCTTACATGTTATGAGTTTGGTATCTAAATGAGATTCGTTACTTCGTCCATCTCCTCCTCTGCTTCCATTGCTCCGCGGCTGTTGTCCCTCTGGCGACATTTCTCTCGAACTTTCTCATCGTAATAATACACATCGAAGCGATTTTCTTAGTGTTACAGTGGGTACGGCAGAATCCGACCGGTCGAACTCTTCATAGCACCAGCCATCGGGCAACTGCCGATGATCGAAGATGCTCGCGGGTGTTTCTGCACGAGTGCGTTGCCACGACAGGCTTAGTGGTAGCCTTGCAAGAGCGCTAATAGCTCATGAGTGAGACGTGCATGACCGGAACCGCGCCGGTGATTCTTTGGTCGACGGAACTGCGCATGCGGTGTGATGTTGCATCATCTTGCCGTGGAAGCATGCTCAACATCATTCACCAGATGCTGGGTAGTTGAAGAAGTCGTCGGGATTCCAACTGGCCTCCAGCCCGGCGGGTGTGACCTGTCCGCTGTTGTTCGCGTTCCCTGTGTGGTGGCCGCTACTAAAGTCCAGATCGAATGCGTATTTGGAATCGGCGCCTGTGTTGTAGTTGGCACCAAAGTCACTACTGAGCATGTCGTAGCCAAAGTTGTAGTCGAGTGCACCTGGTGCGCTCGCGGCTGACATTGGCTCCTGGTATAGCGACCGTGATGACAGGTCGTGGTGCATGTTGTATGGCGAGAGAGTCTGCTGCAGTCCAGATTGAGCACTGACTGGAGAACTACGCTTGCTTGACTTGCCATTGGGGTTGTACGAGTAGCTCATGGATGGCATGGGTACTCCGCTGGACATCATGTATGGCTGAACGCCGAGCGCCGCCTGCTGACCATCTACCAGCTGCTGTACATTGGGCTCAAGCTGAAGTGTCAATGGACCATCCAGAGAGGGCGATTGCATAGGATGTGCTGATTGGCCGGGAGTCTGCGGCTGCATTGCCATCGACGCCGGTGTCATTGAGCTGGAACTTTGTCTGCGTGGTTCGGTTGACGACCTGGCAGCAGGTGAAACAGCAGTGGAGGCTGATCGTTGCGCGTCTGATGCATTTGGCGTGGTTGGCTTCGCACCTGGTGATGGTTGCTGTTGGCTAGTGAAGGCCTGCGGGGTGGCTATCGATGCGGACCGAGCGTGTACAGAGGCAGGAAGAGTATTTTGCATGTTCATCTGCCACGCTTGCTGGCCGCTTTGCTGCAACATTGGGTTGTACATTTGGTTGGCATTGTAGTTTTGGTTGGCCTGGTATATTGCTTGGTGCAAGTAGTTTCGGACTCCGATCTGTCCTTGCAGGTAGCTGTTGACTCGCTCGTTGAAAGCGCTGTAGGCGAAGCCGGGGTTTAATGCGTTGATTCTTCGGAATTGCATGGGCAGGTCATCATCCTCTTCCTCGTACATCTCCTCGTTCATCACATCCTCTTCTCTGACGCGTAGTGATCGGCCTGTGCGCTTCTTGTGGATCTCGGATGCTCGTCGAGCGGATTCGACGCGCGCTTCCAGACTTCGGTCGCTTCGTCGCGATGCTGCAATGTAGGCTCTGTCGGGAGATTAGTGACTGTGTTCATACACGGAAGGACACTGCACACCTTTCCTGGTTCTCTTCGTGGGTGCGCTCCGTGCGAATGGGCTTCGCAATCGGCATGGTGCGGATTGGCGGCATGGTGGCTGATAGCTGTAGCTAGGCAGTGGAGGCAGTCGTGTTTGCACGCGAATGCAGGCTGGAACTCATCAGTACACTGCTCGCACCAAGATAGAACACGATGCGAATGTGGCGAGAGTTGCAAGAGAGAGAGAGGGAAGGTGGTGAGTGAATCAGACGTACGGGCGTAGCAGGCGATTGGCGGTAGCGATGTCCCGAGCCCAAGGATGAGTGCTCGTGAGAAGCGGGGCGATAGCGGTGGCGAGCTGTGGTGCACTGGTATCGGAGACCAGCGTGCGACGGCAGGGTGTCGTCGTCGTGTCTGTCTAATAACAAACGCCGCTGCAGTTGCTCGGTGCAGGCACGGTGATGGAGAGTGCGTGGTGGTGGTGAGTGCGGTGGAGGGAGGATGCAGCGTGCGAGGCGGCGCTCTGGCAGAGATAAAGTGCACGCCTCCGTCTACGAACTGGCTACGAGCCTACGGGGCAGCGATTCGCGAGCTCTGCTACCCTGGCCATCGTTAGACCCGGCCGCGTGAGGGAGCTGCAAGGCTAAGGCGCATGCCTGTCTCTCTGCCCGCTCGCACCTCCACCAGCAGGCTGATAACCGAGTGGCCATCCCAATTGTCCCCGAGGCGCTGCAGACAGCACAAACCGTGCTGTTCCACCGATCGTGATTGGTGCCGTAGGCGGTGGTACGAGATAGACTCGAGATCTGTCCCCGCTGGCACGCTGCCGCTTTGCGCTAGGATGCGGGAATCTCAATGATTTTCGATCTCCTGCTGTCTTGGGCGCAGCCCATTGCGCATCTATCGGCGAGCTGTGACGTTTGTTGTGCTCCAGGCTCAAGGCGTGCAGAGTGGGCCAGCGTAGGCCTGAGAAAGAATTGCATGTCCTCCACAGCTCGTGTATGTAGGAGGTACTCGCAAGCCGTACGAATGCCGTTCGGCACCAAGTCCGTGTGAAGTATTGCTCGCGTCACGTTCTCACACCCGAACAGCAGCATCTGTGGTTCTGGGAGTGGCACAGTGTTTGTTCGTACCGTACGAAGCAGCCGCAGCAGAGAAGACGGCCCCTGTGTGTTCCAAGGTGTCCCGCCGAGCCGTCGCAACATTCCTCCGAGACGCAGGCCATGATCAGGAGCGCCTCCGACAGATCTGAGAGATCGCGGCGGAAGTGCTGCCGGGCGTGCGAGGCTTCCTGTGTGGCTCTGGCTCTGATGCTCGCCAGCAAAAGCGGAGTCGCCCAGACGCCAGATTTCGACCTCATCTTCGATCTTCTTGCGTCGGCGCTAGGCTGGAGTGGGGATAGGCTCGCAACGCTCTGCCCCATGGCGGCAGTGATGGGCGGAAAGTCGAGACATGCTTTCTCGCTTATCTCAAACGTCAGATCGGGCCCGGGGCTAAGGCCTGTGGTGTCACAGTCGACAGCAAAGGCAACTAGGCAAGGTGAGGGCGAGGTGTGGTTATATCCGGACACACTGCCGACGCTTTCCCTGCCTTCAGCATACCCTCACTCGTGCTCGATCTTTAGCAGACGGCCTAACATTAGCCCAGATCGTGGAAGGCTGGTCAGCGGCGTTTGGCAGGCAGAGTTGCGAGCGCAGCAAGGAGCCGGCCAGGGCCGTGAGGGTCTGCTGCCGTGCTATCGCTCACACTGGCAGTTGCATTCACAGTCGTCGCACCACGCTCTCCGACCCGCTGGCGAGGGACTGCTTCCATCGCAGACGGCCTGCAGATTGCAGACCCACCTCGCGCGCGCAGCTGGCGTAGCCATGAGGTACTACCACCGCTCGTCACGCCGTCGCCTGCCCGTCCCAGCGATGCACCCTCATCTGCACCTCCCTGCCAGCACGATGAAGTACGATTGCCTCTTCAGGATCTGATACCGACTACCTCGAATGCTCCGAACGACACGGAACATGCACCCCACCGTCTCGTGCGTTCCCAGTGTACTCCTGCGGAGCACTCTCCGAACGCTAAGCGAAAAGACTGATGAACACGAAAGACATCCTGCAGTGGCATTTTCTGTCCGTCCTATCGCCGACACGGGAACAGTCAACAGCACGTCTTACTACACTCTCCATGCGACAGTCCCGCGCCGCGCATCATATCACATCACCTCACACAATCTGTGCAATACTACTTCTGCATCTCCTGCAGACAGCTGTACCTCCTCCCTCGCCATCTCGCACACAATAGCATGCTCCGATCTTGCCCCACGTGCACGCAATGCCGTCTGCCACTGCCTCCGAAGCTCCAGCGGCATACCTGCTGCTGAAGGTGCGACCGTGCTGTGCCTCGCTGCCCTCGCCTATGCAGTCCCGATACCACGACCGTCTGCGCGACCCACCGCAAATCCCGCCCAATCTGCACCGAAATCTCCCAACAGCGCCAACATCCGGAGGCAAGCCCAGGCGTCTCGGAGCACAACAATACGCGCAACCACATTCCACCCGGACGACATACTCCTCCTGTCAAGATCTGTACAACCACACCCAGATCTCCTTCGCTCAGCTGACGCACAGATGAAATACCAACCGCCCAACCAGATGCCCTGCCGCCACTTCACCCCATCCCTGCGAGACACGGCACAGAAACCAAGATTGCCTTCGATTGCGAAGAGACGCACGACCAGATCTCGCGTCTTGACTCGTTTCGCTCGTACACACCATCTCCATCCCCATCCCATCCCGCCCTCGCACAACATGATCTGATCGCAAAGTCTCGAAACCCCTTTCCACCTCATTCGCCTCGCCCATCCCTACAACTGTGCAACCTATTCCCAACGATCGATATTCTCGCTCGCTAGAGACGCGCGTCAATCATCGCCACGCACTACGCCGTGCCGCGCCTCAGATCTACAGTATCTGAGACTCCTCTCTGCATTGTCTGTACTCGGAGAGAAACAAGAACCTGGGTCCTGGCGGACCAAGCTCCGAACCGCTATACTGCACTCCCGGAAGCTCACCGGCAGAGAATGTGATGCATTTTCTTCGTCAGGCGAGATAACCGATCTTGCCGAGCTGTAGCGTTGTGCGTTCCTCAGCCTGACCTTGCAGCACGCGCGTGGAAATCTTTAGCCAGAGGTGTGTGATGAGGCGCGATAGGGAGACTTCTTGATACCTTCAGATCTCGAAGCTAGTCTCGACCTCTCGCGTATCACGTACCCTGATCGAGAGCTTGTCTGCATTGCGGGCGTTTTGTTACTTGATAGCTGGTCCTCCTCAGATTGCACTGAGTCCAGTAGGTCGAACAGATTCTTCATGCTTTGCTACAGCTCTGTACTGGCGATACATCATGTGTCCGCCATCGTTCCTCAAAAGACAGAAATCATTGAAACACCTTCGCTATGCCAAGACCTCAAAACTCCCTCTGGGGTATCACATATCCTTCCCATACCACCTTTGCTGAACCAAGCTTGACAACATCGCTATCGCTCATACATTCCAAGCCATCTCAAGCAGCCTCCAATCATCCTCAAACCCTCTCAATACCTTCTAAGCCGACGACAAAGACGATGACGGCGAACGCTTCGACTCCTGCGGTCTCTGGAAGAAATGCGCTTCAGTATTCAACACCCAATCATCCAAACTCCACGCATCCTCCTCATCGAACAACAAGTAAAAATACTTGAGCGTCTCCGCAATCCAGAAAGATTCCATTCCATCGAGATGCTCTGGATGTGTCTTGGAAATATCATCGATCGCCGAGTGTCCAAATTCGACTCGCGTGTGTCGCTCCACAGCCTTGAACATTTCCCATCCCGCATCACGCCAGTGCTGTTCTCCCGTGATGCGGTACATGTAGAATACGGATTCGATGGCTTCCGGTCGCAAAATATATTTCTTGCTATCGTACCTTGCGAAGCCGGGTGGCAGCCGCTCGTCTTCGAGCTTTTGCTTGATGAATTCTTCGTGCGTTGGTGGTGGTGCCGGCGTGTAGATTGGTGCTGACGCGACGTAGGGGTCGTAAGGTTCTTCGTAAAGATCCTGGTCATCTTGTATGTTGGGGAGTGGTGCTGGGATGGGCGCTGGCACTGCGACGTTGTCCTCTGAGTTCCCAGCGAAAGAGGATCTCACCAATGCCTCGTTCTCTTCTGTGGGGAATGCTTTGGTTGGTACATATTGTGGCTGGGGCGCCGCTGGCTGTGCTAGAGCATCAAGTTGCCTCTTTTTGAGACTGCCGAAACTGCTCGTGTCTTTCAGCTGCATCTCTTCCTCCGGCGATGAATTTGACGCTTCAGTTTTGGCGCCTTCCGCACCTCCAAAGCTATTCGTATCCTTCAATCTTGTCAGATCACTGTCTTTCGTGTTGATATTCGGGTGTCCATTGTTGGCATAGACCAGGTTCTCGGGCATGCGGCCGTGTCCTGGCGACTGCCCAGAATTGTAGAAGCTAGGCCCTCCATGTTGGCTACCATACTTCGTACGAGAATTTGATTGATAGACCGCAGGAGTGGGCGTGGTCCACGAGAGCAGCGCCTGCTCACCGTACTGCTCAACCCATATGGCCCGCTGCTCTTCGCGATACTCCATGTACGGGTCGAGCTTCTCATGCCACAACGTTTCATTCCACTGACAGTCAGTCTTGCTCGTACAAGCCGAGGCAACGAAGCTCTCGGGCATGATACCACTGGCTGTAGAGTTGTAGCTCCAAATACACCCATCTGTCAGCTTCCTCCCAATCTCGACGTGCTCAGGCTTGTTGAAGATTTTGCCACCCATTGCCAGCATGCCTCCCGTGAAGCAAGTCAGATGCTCGGCCTTGGGTATGTGAGTTTCATACCACTCCTCAGTCGTGTAATTTTTTGCAATCGTCAATTCTCCCGAAATGAGGATGTCGAGGTTTTCTGGAGTCATTGGCCGGAAAATGAGCTTCTCGATCGTAGGCTCCATGCTGTCCAGATACATGGTCCTGTACTGATCCAGGCGACCACCAAGGAGCAAGTATTCCTTCGGCAGGTATTCGTACACGCTATCGCTCTGACCTCCCATGGTGAATGTTTCCTGAGCGTTCATGCTTGGCGATCGTAGTCCTTGAGGCACACACTCAGGCTCCTCCCATGCTGGCGCCACGTCGCTACTCGTTGTACTCTGGTACGATGTGCCTGAACCAGCATCCGCCTGCGCTGCCTTGGAAGCTCCAGACTTGTGCAAACCAGATGCGATCAAGTCTGGATCCTCGTCGTCTGCCGTGCCAACATCGAGCTGGCGTTTCCTCAGTTTAGAGTAAGCTGCATCTTCCGTGTCCTCGATGTACGAATCTAATTCTGCAGCTGCTTGCTTGAGGTTAGGAACATCCTCAGATGGGTCTCCTTTGAAGTCTTGCGTATGCCTGCTTGTGCTGTCCAGCGCTCTCCCAGCTTCCTGGGCTGCATCGGCACTGCCTTGAACCGGCTCACTAGTCATCATCCAGGTGTTGCCTCCTGGGACGGGTACCTGGCTGCCAGACTTGCTCGGGGCGAGCACGACAGGCTTCGCACATCCGCTCGCGTCCACTGAGATTGGCCACAGGCCTGGCAGCCTTGTCTGATTCTGCCACTCTTCGAATGCGTCTGTGATCCTGGCAATGGCGTCGTAGTACTTGGGCTCTTTAGTCAATTGTGCAAGTCTCGTGAATTCCAGACTCAGCGTGCCCAGCTCAGCGAGAACTACTCTAGTGCTCGCGCGATGGTTATTCGTCGCAAACTGCGGTTTCCAATAGTAGTATGTCTCGGGCATGCGGTTCGGCGTATCGAATGCGCTGTACAATATTTCGGCAAGCTCCACAGCTTTGTCAAGAAGCACGCGGTACTTTTGTCCGGACACATCGTAGCCTGCAATGAGTCCTCCAAGGTAACGAATGGTAACCTCGAACAGCGGAATATCATTCCTCGGGGATGTTGTGAAGTCGATGAAAGATGTCTGGTTGACGGCATCCTCGAATTCATCCTTGAGTCCCATGATCCAGAGCGTATCCAACGAGTCGACCAATGTTGCTCCCCAGCCATTGAAACTGTTTTTGCCCTGACCAGAGACCGGCTCGACCTCGTCAAGTCCCCACCCGTACTTCCGGTATCCGCTCCAAGCATGTTTCGCGGCTTCCTTGATCGCCCTGAGACGTTCTACATCTGCGCCCTTCTTCGCAGACTGTATACGAGGTATAGGGGCCGCAGTACCGGTAGGCAATTGGATTGTCGAGGTGACAGGATATCGCTCCGGCTGCTTGGTCCAGTGCACAGGAGGCGGAGAGCTATACACATATGGCGGATCCTCTACCCTTCCAACGCCGGGCGCGCTTTCCAAATATCCGCCATATCCCGTATCTTCATCATCGTCTTCATATTGCGGAACCAACGGAAGGGTGGGGAGCGGCTGTTTTATTTTCACGGCTGGTTCGGTCGTCGTCGGCTCGGCGTCGTCGATAGCTGCGGGCTTCTTGCCCTCGGATGTGGTTTCGGCGAGTCGTATCGTCTCAGGCTTGGGATCTGGGTTGACCACAGGGCCTTCCTGGATAGCTGGTGCCTCCGGAGGCGTATAGACGGGCTCGCGCTCCGGCTCCTTTGATGTCTTGGGCGGAGTGTAGGCGTGCGGGTCCTCCTCCGGCTTCCTCAGCACCGCTCCTCCGCCGACGAGCGTGGGTGACAGGCCGTAGCTCGCAGCATTGCGCTCGTACAGGAAGAAGATGGTGATGATGCAGGCAGCAATGGCCAGGAGTCGGACTCGCCGGTTGCGGCCAGGCATCGTGCCGGCGTTTTACTCCAACGTGAGCGCGAGCTTGTGTGAGCAGGCCGATCCGGTCGGCGCTGTCACGTCTGCCGAAGCTGCTCTGCTATGCTATGCTCGCCAAAGGAAAATGAGTCCAAGAAGACAGTCAGCGCACTCTATACAGACATTGCAGATGCAGACGAGGGGGGTGTCGACGGCGAAGTGTACAAGTATATTCGCCAAGCAGCTCCCAAGAGCCTGCCGTCCGTCTGGCTGTCAGGAAGGAGGCCCTGCATTCCGCGGCAGGCTAGTCGCAGATCGTTTGTTCCGTCTTGCGGAGGAAATGCACCCACTTGCATTCACTTTGCATCAGCAGTTCCGTCCCGTGTCAATGCCACGGTGTGATGATCGAGATCAGGTATCAGACGCTCAAGTCAAGGGATTGTCCAAAGTACTCTTTGGCAATACCACCATGCCACAACCTCGTACACGACCGACCCCCTAGGCGGAAAAGTGGCCCGCTTTCCATTAATATATCCCTGCGCGAATCTATTCGCACAGCTTCGTTTTCTCCACCACCAGTCTTCACACACGCATGGCAGCACTCAACTGAACAGCCCTATCACACCTCTAGGGCTTTGCTTCAACACCAACACCGCGGAAAAATTCTTCCACACTTTCTCTCCACGATTCATGTGTACATTGTCTACGTTACCCGCCACCGGGCGGCAAAGCCTCCCAGCAATACGACCCGCTCGACATTCCTATCGATGCTTTGCACCCTACAAGGTAATTTCTCTCCCGCTGACATGTACAACGGGCCCGAAATACCGTTTCCTTGCAACAAGCACGAAGTGGACCCCAGCAATGACAAGCACAGCGGCGAAAATTGGACTTGCCCAATTGAAGTCTGCCGCGCTGGGCGCATAGCTCTGTGGCCAGAAGCTCCAAAAGAAAGCCCACAAGCTATACCCAACTGCCGTAGCGTTGATTGCGGGTCCAACTTTTCCCAGAGAGAAGCGAGCTTCCGGAATCGTTTCTGGATGCTTCAGTCGCCTCCAAAGCATGCAGCCTATCGAAAGGCAGTAGCATTGCAAGAGTGCGACTGTGAGCAACGACGTAATGGCGTAGAATGCCACGGGCGACCCAATATATATCATATTGAGCAAAGTAGCGAAGACACATGACACCTGAGTCGCTACCACAGGTATCTTCCGCTTCGGGTGCACTGATGCCAGCCGGTCGCTGAATGGCAAGCCTTTGTCGCGTGCAAAGGCGTACATGTCGCGACTAACGGCAGCCAGGTAGACCACATTGGATGCTGTAAGCAAGAAGCAGATGAAAGCTAACAAGGCTGTGATGCCTTTGACGCTCATGCTCTGACGCAGCACGTAGATTGCCGGATAGGTCGTGCTGTCGGCCAAGGCAACCTCCAGGTCTGGCATCGCGTAGCAGACTGTAAGGACTCCCGGGAACAGAATGAGCATATTGACGACATAGACTACCAGCATCGCTCGTGGGATCGTGTAAGCGGCGTCGCGGACCTCCTCACTCATATGTGCAGCCTGTGTCCTTCGCGTCAGACACTTGAGCGAACTGGTCATTTCGGGACGCAACTTACAGTATCGATTCCCGTTTGCTGGCTGATTCCAGAGAGTTGTCCAACCAAAACGGTCAGACCGATACTACTCCATCCTCCATCATTCACGAAGCTGTTCCACACCTGATTGTGACTGGCTTTCGGCGCATGAACCCAGACAGGTACCAGAAATCCAAAGTACGCAGCAACATGGATGATGAAGACCGCTACCTGCCATTTCGCAAGCGTTTTCGAACCGTATACATTCAGAATGTATGCTATCACCATTGCGGCAATCGCAAGTAGGGTTCCATGCCAGGAAGGGAACGCGTAATTCTCGTTGTTGATGAGGACAATCGTTTGCACGAGAGAACCGACCAAAAAGATACCCATCGCATTTCCAGCTTGCCAGGCGATTGTTGAAGTCCAACCGGTGATGTAGCTGAGCACACGCTGGAATCTCTCTGGCGCAAATTCACTTGTCCAGTGGTATCTAAATTTTGGTCAGGCAAGCTCGGCTGACGCATGGCATTGTGATCACATACTGTGCTCCAGCAATCGGCGCAATCGATGCCATTTCCGCCATGCTCAAGTATATGGGCGCAAACCCGACAAAGTTCCAGAGTGTATTGTACACTAAACCGGATCTTCCACCATTAATCAGGCCAGGCGATAAGAGGAAGAGACCAATTTCCCATGCTGCGGTGGCTAGTGCAGTGAAAGCTGCAATGGAGAGCAATTTGAAGTTACGAACCAGTTCTTGGTCTTTGCCCATACGTTGCATGTTGATAGCATCCACGCGAGTATTTTTGGTTTCGCTTAGGTTGCCATCTTGCGACTCGTCGGAAACACCATCATTGTCAAGCTGCGTCGCTGTATAGCGTGCAATCTCTTTCGTTTGGAAGTCAGAGCCCTGTCGCAGGTCTTCGGCCTGTTTTCGCAGCTCCGTGGGAGTCGTCGCCATCGTGATGAAGTCTAGCGAGTGTCGCCCTCTAGTCTACCTCAGAGCTGAGGCACTGATTCGACAAATTTCACGAAAAAGTACAGCTGGAGGAAGCATGCCACTCTTAACTGCCACAGACATCCCGTGTGAGGGGAGCACATCTGCAGTCGTGCATAAAGGATGCAAGACTATCGGAGAGGCGTGCCTAGACCTGCAATCCTTCTCGCCATTGGCTTGGACTTGCATGAAGCTCCAATCAAGCTCGGCGAAGCCTATGGTATGCAGTGTAACACACGTCTCACTGGCCAAGGCCGTATCTTGCAGCTTCTATCCTTTTCACTTATGTTGTGCTACCAATGTCTAAGCCGTGGTGGTAACGGAGGACAACTACCGACGAGTTCCATTTGGAATGGGTGGGAGAAGCAAGTTAGTTACATGTCTGCGAAGCGATGGCCATCTGCTCCCGCCTGCAATTCCAATAGCATTAGAGAGCGAAACATAGTCCTGCATGAATTATGCTGGTCCACTTTGGATTGGCCTGCATCTACTATGCCCGCCACCTTGGGATTCCATTGTGATTGCTACCCTTACTACTGATGACAGCTGGCACACAATTCAAGCCACGCGACATGATGAGTGCTCTTGCTCGTGCTTTCAATTGTTCAACCCAAGAAGTGCCAACAGCACGTTCTCACTATCGGCCTCTGCATTAATATCCCCCATGTACCCCACCTTGCCCTCCCCAAAGCTTCCCAAAGCCACCGGCGTGTGCCTGAGGTAGTCAACCGAGGGATCAAAGAAGGCAATTGAAGGCGGTCTCGAAGAAGGAGAAGGCAGGTACAGTGCATCTTCGTGCTGGACATTCGTCAAGTGATGGGCTTTCTGGCTGTAGCTCGGCGCAAGACCTGCTTTCCGGACGCGCGTCATCGCTGGGTTGAGATTGAAAGTCGCACGGTAGTAGCCATCGACGGTCCAGGGCAGAGAAAAGTCGCTGAATAGAGCGTCCGACGAGCCGCTACCCGAGAAGTGAGCTCCGAACACGATAGTACCGCCGTTGCGAACGTAGACTACCGCTTGGTCTTTCAGCTGACTGAACTCGGGCTCGGTGAGCGCTTTGTCGGTGGCCCAGACCGCTGCTGGTGGCGGTATGCTCTGAAGCGCGTTGCTGGCTTCATCCACGGTGGTTATTATTCGCACGTTCGACTTGGCCTGGAGTTTGTTCATGAACGCGGAGTACATTTCATCCCACCATGACCGCGATCGGAGTCGCAGTACGAGGATCGTCGGGAGTGACATGTTGTGTCGCAAGATGTGAATGTGAGAAGCTTGAAAATGCTACCAAGTTAGTCTGATGTTGCAAGAGGCGCCGAGCAGCGCTGTATATGACTCTATTGAGAAAGGCGTTTGCGATTGTGCAATCAAGTTTGTCCACAAAAACTGTACGTGCAACGGGGCAAACGCACTCGGGAAAGTTGCATGAATCTGTGGCTGTGACAAAATCCAGTGGCAGAAGGTGTGCGTCCAATTATGTTTCAGGCAGCTCTCTGTGGCGCTGTTTTGCTTCTTCGCTAGGTTGAGGAGTAGAGAGCCTCTCATCGACCTCCCAGAGAAAGATGTGTTTTCTAGCGTTTGTTCTGGAAAACAGTCGTCGGACCTGGATTGGATTTGTGGACCCGCTAAGCCTGGCCGCCGCATGTTTTGCCTCGCTTCGTTTCGTCCTCGAAAGTCT
>JAASLG010000113.1:0-51709 GCA_013365235.1 Cercospora sesami
CTCCCCACGTGTATGATATCGCCCGGTACTCAGGCGTGGATACGTCAAAACCATGGACAGTCATCTCGCATGAGATATCATCGTCTTCCGCCCTGGGTATGAGACGGAGCAGCCGGATCTGTCGCTTTGGGTCTCGCAGAGGCTCCATCCCGGCCGCACGATTTGCGAGTCTCGTGAACAATTATGTTGCATGCCTCACGAGGCAGTGATGGGAGGCCGTACGCTACGTGATACAAGGGCAGAGCCTGGAGAGTATCGAGAACCGCACATTTTGTGAAATATACTCGATCCTCTGGCTGTGTAGAGGCGCCAACTGCGCCTCATGTTGTGGAGGCGGAGCAACATGGCGGTAGCTTCATGCCGCACTAGACTTCAGAATCGTCCAATGTCCGTAGGTGTCCTCACGTAGCTAGGACGTCCGCGTGTCAATGTTCTGGAGACTCAAGACGGGTGAGAAGTCTTGTTCGCAGAAAGTTGTGCCTTGACGCGTGCGAAGAGAAAGCACGTCGGAGTGCCCCACACGGCCACGGATCCCAGGCAAACGCCATCTGAGATCGACAGCCAAGCAACCGCTTCACGATGATGATGTTTTTATGTCCACGTCCATTGTTCACATTTCTATCCTCTCCACATGCAGACATCGATGTCTCATCACGGTCTCCATGAGACGCGAAATCCAACACATCGCAACGAGTCGGCAGGCAGCTGCACATGCAGAATCTGGCACTCGGCACGCAGCCTAAACTTACCTGACCGGAATCCTGCCTGCATCATGTACATAAAGCAATCGGTATCCACCTCTCCACGCCCGCAGGTCAAGTACCACCAAACCTGATTTCGTCACTCACTACTCTCTCTTAACTTCCTCACCACCGCCTCGCAATGGCGCCAGCAACTCGCAGCCAAACGCTGCGAGAAGCGGCCGCCACGAGCACTGATCTCCCACAGCACAACCTCGCCGACCCACAGCACCTCAACGATACAATCCGCGAACGAAACACCTCCTCTCGAACAAGTCGCGCAAACACGAGCACTGAATCGATCCGCATGTTACGAATACGATATTCGGATACCCCGCCGAAATTCATCATCGACTTATCGCTTCCGCCTGAACAACGATATCTCGAAGTCTGCGCTGCCTTTGAAGAGGAAGTGAAAGGTCTCGTACCGCTTTTCGATGAGGTGGTTAGCGGTTTCCTCTACGGCGTACCGCTGAAATGGGTACACTTCGTATCTCGGACATTGATGCGAAAGGTGTATGAGAAAGATGAGAATCGCGAGTTGAAAGGTATCAGTCAGGCGACGGGTGTACCGATGTACTTGCTCGTATGCTTTAATGTGCTGTTGGATCTGTTCATGGGGTGTAGTAGTGGAGGAGCGGCGGTGAAGAGTGGGGAGGGAAGCAAGATGCTGCATTTCCGAACGCTGGATTGGGGAATGCCTTCGTTGAGGAAAGTGGTTGTGCAGTTGGATTTTCAGAAGGAGAAGGACGGGCCGATTGTGGCTTCGAGTTTGACGTATGCTGGGTATGTGGGTGTGTTGACTGGGTTGAAGAAAGAGCTGAGTATGAGTTTGAATTTTCGGCCGTATCGTGTTGAGAAGGGACAGGTTTGGGCGGACACAAGGTATTATTGGCATTTGTTCATGGTGTTGATTGGGCAGAGGAGAAGCATATCAAGCGAATTGCGACAATTCTTGCTGCCGAGGAAGAAAAAGCATCGCTGGCGGTCAGATCTGCGAGAAGAGTGGGAGTCGTGGACGTACGAAGATACTGTGAGGACAATGTCGTGTACAGATAAGAAGCAGAAACCGAAAAAGACGACGGCATGTTATTTATGCTTCAGTAATGGAACCGAGACAACAGTGATCGAGAAGGACTACAGGACATCGGTCTCGAGAAGCAGCAGGGAAATCATTGTGGTGACGAATACAGATCAGAACAGGCCCGACAGTACAAGTTCGCAAAACAGTACAGCTCCACTGAACGGAGCTGGCAACCAACAGAACAACGCAACAATCCAAGAAAAAATCTCAACAGAAAAAAACACCCCCTCCAACCAACCCCCAGACCAAACCGGCATGGCAGCGCTCTTAAAAGAAGCAAACGAACGCCAACAATGCGCAGAAGACAACTATCAGCGAATGCGAATGAGAAAAGGAGGCTGGTGGTCCTCAACAGAAGAAGAAGACTTTCAACCCCTCGTGACAGAAGAGGAAATTATTGAATTGGTACAAAAGTACCCTACGACAAATGAAGAAACGCATTTCGCGTGTGTCATGGATCCGAAGAAAGGTTGCGTCAAATGGTGCAGACGCTGGGTGAAACCCATTTCCGGACAGTGGATAGCGAAGCACATGAGTGAGAGACAAGGTGAACGCTGAGCGCTGTGGCTAATACATCAAGATTGTATATTGCTAGAATCCAAACTCTGGTTCTAACTGGAAGAACGTATGCATATCTCACCTATTACCTCTTCCATCCAGTAATCATGCAGAAGGGGAAGCCCATCGCGTCGACGCGTCGTCTCGTCTCGTCTGTAGGATGTTTCAAGAGCCTTTTTTCTTCCGCCTATACCTCTGCTACGAATCTACTTGTACCCTTTTGCTAACTGTGCGCAATGGAACAACAGCAACATCGACAACAAGCACTAGCGAAGGAAAAAAGGCGAGTAGATAGGAAGTTTCAATTCAGGTAGAGGAATATGTAGCAGCAGCTCATACTGTCCGAAATTTATTTACAGACAATAATCCACCACGCGGCCACGCCTTAGCTTAGCAGCATGAAGTCCGAGGCGAGCAATAGCCATCAATAAGGCCCTTTAGCACGTGGCGCAATTAATCCTATATCGAATCCGAATATCGATAAGAGCTCAGAGCACATCGCTCGAAGCTGCCCGACAGATGCGGACAAGAAAGTCCTTGCGTATGGGGGAAGAAATGTAGTTATTGGCGACCAGTCTCATTGTCTAGCAAGCTCTCTGATACTAGCTCTCATTAGCATTTGCTCAGGGGATGAGGGAGCACACGTACGTAGCAGTAGGCATTCCGGAAAGAGGAATACACTCACCCCCAAGTGTGTAAAATCCGAGAGGATGCGATACTACAACCTCCCGACAATAGCAATCCTTCTCATCTAGGCCTATCGATAACATACGTAGCCTAAAAGGGAACCTTTCCCGCAGTTCCACTCCTCTCCTCCGACTTAATACCCCTTGCTCTTCTTACAAGTCGTCGCATGTTTCGGATACTTCGTCGTCGTAACAGTCTTGGTAGAAGTAGTAGTAACGTACTTCTTAATTCGACTTTTCGTATTCGTCTTCGTTACAGTCGACGTCGGCGTCTTCGTCACAGTGACGGTCGAGGTGGAGCATACTGTGACATCGGGAGGTGTCGAAGTCACTGTGGCAGTAGCAGTCGCAGTACTGGTTACGAATGTGACCTGTCCGTTTGAAATCTGTGGCAGGCTATGTTAGAATGATGTTGGAAGGAGAGGAATGTGGTTGTTGACGTACTGTGCATGTTGCAGCCTGGCGGGCTACCAAAGGTCCGGTTTCCCGAGCGTAACGGGATTTTGGTGGACGGCATTTCGATGAGACGGTCTTGGTTGTTGTCCGGTAGCAAGTTGAAGTATAGCGCTTCGTAGGGACGACAGTGATAGTGGTGGTCGATGCTTTGCCAGTGGCCGTGATTGTCGATTGTGTGCAGACGCTGGTGACTGTACGTTCTGGTACAGTAGCCGTGGCAGTGGCGGTGTTCGTGACGGTTGTAGTGCTCGTGGTGGTTGCACTCGTACACACGCGACTTGCGGGGGAAACGACCTCTCCGCGTAGCGCGTACAAATTGAAGCCGGTATCATCTCCACCACATCTCTGATCTTCAGGGCCAGGACAATACTGTGTGCATCGTATATCTGCAGCCTTATACCTATCTTGGGGAGTATTGCCACATGAGCAAAGAGGCTCACCAGGGCTAGGCTCGCCCACCCCGAATGCTGGCAAAGGTGGAGATTGGTTCCTGCAAAAGCTAGCACAATCTTCCAGTGTGAATTCAGAATCTTGGCCTGTTCGGATCTCTGTAACAAATGTTCCATCAAAGCAGCCAGCATAGTTGCTAGTGCAGACGCGTTAGTGCTGCCTCAATCACTTTCAGTTGGACTCACTATGTGTCTCCATTGTCGGCAACAACTTGGGCTTGATTTGGGTTGGGATTGAAGCAATTTTGCACATAAAGCGACTGTACTCTCGATTAGCAAAGACGATGGACGCAACAATAGGGTCGTCACCTACGCCAACTCCCACGCCGCCGCATATCTCATTAGGATTGCCTGGGCAAGGCCTGTTGCAGAGGGCCGGATCCACCGGATCAGCTCCTGCTGAAATAAGTGGAGAGCATTCGCAATTGAGGGAGCCAGCGGGCACTCCAATCCAGAAATATCGACTTCGGTCACCACCGGCACGGCGACAGAAGCTTGCACACTCTTCCAAGGTGTCTGCCTCGCCACCAGCGTTGCCAGGACCAAGATTTTGAGCAGATAGACTACACTGTTGTCAGCGGGGCACGTTGGTCGTTGCTCGTAGAAGTGCAGATACCAATAAGCGAAAGAGTACTCTCGCACGTCGCAGGGCTGCACTGGACTTTGTGCAGCGGCGATGCCAAGCAAGAGAGCAAGCAACGCTTGCAGGATGCGATTTTGCATGTTGAGCGAAGGGCGAAGGGTGAGATTAGAGTCAAGTGGAAGGAGAATGGCGCAACTGTACTTGGGGGGCTTCCATTATGTAGGTGGTGTGATGCGTCGCAGGCCCGTTGTGAGAAGTAACGATCCGCCGCCAGGCCGTAGGGGGATTTCTCTCGTCTTTGCCCTGATTTGGTAGATGATCGTTTGCCCGCATGTGGCGCACATGTTAGTGAACTCTACCTGATTGGGACATCAGCTGATCGGTCGGGTTTGGAGCATCATCACTGCGTTGGCTTTGGTATGCAGAGGATGTTGTGACCTAGATATAGCGATTATTCCTAAGTTTGAAGAATCAAGAATCAGTTGTATGCGACATTGCGTTGTCGCACTGTGGCCAGACTCCGCACGTGGTCCAAATCGCGACAAGCCACACAGTGAGGCAGTAGGGCAGCGAGACTGCTGGCCAAGGAGAGGTTAGAGAATTTTTTGCGATTGTCGCAAGTAATTGAGAGACAGCAGATTCGAGAGAAGCAGAAGATTTCGCTGTCGCTGTGTCGCTGGCTCGTTGCGATTTGCCTCCCCACCGCCAAGATGGCTCTCAACCACAGCGCACGATCGTCGCGACAATTGGAGGAGTCAGAGGAGATAATCCTGAGGCTCAGCATATAGTTGGTTCGTTCTGGGCGTGCATGTTGTTATCCATTCCAGAGGGGTGTTCGGAAATCAGTCTGATTGCATGCAGGTTTCTAAGGTTCTGCGTCGCGCTTGTGTCTCTATGTGTCGGGTGGTTTGCGCTAGTACTAGTTCTGCTGTGTGCAAGAATCGTCGAATGTCCTAAGATGTCATCAGGCGATCGACAACAGAGTCACTGCCTGCCTGAGATACTCTGAGATCGTCACACGGCGTGCGTGGAAGGTGCTGTCGGGGCGGCGACTGTGACGGGAAATCGCAGTGGAAGTCGCAGTGGCAGCAGCAGCGGAAGTCGTGCGCACGTGAGCCTGAATCACTTGATTTGGGCAGGGATCAGACAATCAATAGATGGATGAGATGCAGTGGACAGCCATCTTCTTAATTCTGACGATCTCACCATCGTTGACGCGAAAAGCACTGATCTTCGCCGTCTGCACGCGTCTTGAAACGACGCTCAATCTGGATCCGGATCGGAGATGCGGGATGATGTGCCAAAGATAGGCGAAAGTCGAACTGGGAGACGCGTCTGGACATGGTACGCGTTTGCTCTGCTCGACATGGTCGTTGAAGGTATCAGCAGATGGAGCTCAAATGCGAAAGCGCTTCCCTTCGACCTCGACATTGCTCGCCGTCGTACAATGTGCTGCCGTTTCAACGTCATATCGCGCCGTCGAGAACCTGGTCCATCGGATAGAAAGTGGAGTTGCATCGAGGCACAGTCAACGCCACAATCACGGTTTGATTGGCGCAACACGTCGGACACGTTCAGGCACCTCGCGAACTTCACACGACTTGAGCACGCACACCTTGCATTAGCCCCTCTCTCTCACACGCGGAGCGCAGCGTCTGTGTGTAACCTAAGGGAATGAGAGCGCAGCTGCAGCAGGAACCTCCTTCGCGTTTGCACTTCTTGCTTCTCTTCTCACACTGCACACATTCTTTCACGTTCATTATTGTGTGCACAGCAGAGCAGAGAAGACGTGAAGTCGCAGCTCACTGTTGTCCTTGACTACGTGCCCGCGAACTAGTCCAGGGTGTTCGCTCCGCGCTTGTCGCACCTCAGCAATCCGACCGAGACGCGTATTTCATCATCTACTTGAAGACCTGGCAAAATGACGGCTCACGTCCCAATGGCAAGAGTGCCGTTCGCACCACTCGACAACCCGCGTCTACAACATCTCGCGAGCGCGAAGAATCGTCAAAATGGTATGTTATGTGTCGGTGAAGCTACGCGACGCGTCCGAGTACTGACTTGGGTGTGGGAACAAAGGCGTCAACCTCGCCGCGGCGCAAAAGTCGGGCAAAACAAACATGAACAACATGAAGACAACGAGCAGCACAAGCAACAAACGTGCATACGAACCTTGCACATTCGATGAATTCGACAGCGAAAATGTCGACCCGGCAATGTTTGATTCGCCTTCAAAGAAGACTAAAGGAA
Organism: Cercospora sesami; assembly: GCA_013365235.1. Lineage (NCBI taxonomy): Eukaryota > Fungi > Ascomycota > Dothideomycetes > Mycosphaerellales > Mycosphaerellaceae > Cercospora > Cercospora sesami. Next base: position 6,807 of record JAASLG010000113.1, read on the forward strand.
ACGCGTTTGATCTTAAGCAGCAGAAGTCATTCACTTTCAGCTTGACAACTTCCAAGCCCATGCCGGCGACGACACTCATGGCCCCACCTTCGACTTTCTCTTCTTCTCCTTCACCGCGCGCACTCTCGACTCCTCTCCGCCGGAAAATGTCCTCGCCGCGCGCGCCTCTGACTGCACCTGCTGGAAGATCCCCGAAGAGGAAAGTTCTCGGTGTCGGCGGTGCTTCACGACGGATCTCCGCGCCTTTTACTCGCATTGATCCGCCTTCGTTCTCTTCGGCTTCCGCTCTACCTTTCAGTCTCGACGCGGCATTGAGTGGATCGCTTCCCAACTCGAGTTCGAAAATGTCTGCTCCAACTCCTTCCACAGGCGCCACCATCGCAGAGAGCATGCCCAAGAACTGGTTCTTTGAAATCTACGAAGACACTCCCGAAGAAGAAGCGGCGAATTTAATGGAGCACAGTACTCTTACCTTGGACTTGTCGAGTGACGATGAGGGTGAGATGGGGAAGAAGGAAGTTTATCGCGGGAAAGAGAATACGCCGCCGGAGGGGTATGATGCTCCTACTGCTTCTTCTTCGCCTCGAACTGCTGCTGCACCGACGGAGATTGTGAGGAAGAAGGTTCTGGCCAAGGATGAGATGGATGATGGGTCGAGGTCGCCGCTTTCGGATTTGGAGACTGAGAGCTTCTTTCCGGAGGGGTTGAGTAAGGAGTCCTTTGTGGTTGTTGATGAGGAGAAGAGTGTGGCTGTTGTTGCGCCTGCTGCTGGGAAGGCTGAGGAGGTTGTCGTTGCGGAGGAGGTTGTTGACCTGCCTGTGGTTGATGTGAAGGGGGATGTCAAGGGGGAGATTATTGTGTGGGAAGATGAGGATGTTGCTTGAGAGATTTTGCTTGTCGACTTGGATGGCGGTTTTCGTTTTTGATTCTGTGCCAGTCAGGATTTCACTACTTTGAGGGCGGCGTTTATTTGCTGGATCATTGGTGGGAGCGGGCGATGCTTTCTTGTTACGATGTTTACGCTGTGTATGAACTTCAATTGAGCATGAGATATGTGTCTTGATTTGAGCTCCTTTCGTTCCGTGCTCGTCGATGTTGTACTGAGCTGGAGGACTGGGATGGTGGGGTTGGCTGTTGGCTTTTCGCATTGCGACTTCCCCAATTTCACCCCTCATCTCTTTGTCGCGCACTTCGGATTCACATCCCACTTCGTCACAACACGGCGCGATCAGATGGCATTGCGCGGCTGGGTCTTTTGTCGCATTGCGATACAGAGTAAGTCTCTTATGTACAGATCTATAGACACTTGTATGCGAATGCTCAGCTTCAATCTGTAGTTTCCTGTTCTCGTCGCATGTCAAGTATGAGTCCTATGCTGTCATGCTGTCGGTTTGCAGCGGCGCATTGCTGTCGCATGGCGGTTCTTGGTGTCTGCTGAGTGAGTGATTGATGTTGTCGGTTTGTTATTGACTGTAGCACCTCCTCTGGACGCCTGGAGTGGACTGTTCTGGAGTCACGGTCGCAATGCTGTCGCCGGTTCGAATCGCGCAAGGTCTGGACCTACATTGCCATATGCGGAGACGAGACAAGCCATATCGTGGTCTTCGGTACGGCCTTGGTTGTTGGCATTCGTGCTGCGACGAATTCAAGTCTTATCTTTGTCCTCGTCGTCGCCGGAAGGTCATCACCGTATACCACTGCTGCCCTCGTCGTCGCCGGCTGAGTCACATTCCATGCAACTCATCACCATGAACGCTATGGAGTGAACGCAAGACTATGAAGGCCAGTATCCAACCAGAATATAGACTGGACATTGTCGTCGGCGTGCCTGGCCACTTTTCCTCGCTGCCGTCCATCGGTCTTGGCTGGAACACCCTCGATGCCACCCAGAATTTCGAAGGTCATCACCAAGCAGATCATCGCCGTCTGGAACGAGATGCAAAGCATATCGTGTGTTGCACCATGATGAAAGAGCATGCACACGGATAGTGGGGACCAGCGGTCAACGTCGCCGCCCTCGGCGTTGCTGCGGGAGTGGCCCGAATGTCGGTGAAGGGATATATTGTATGTGCAAATGTTGGTCTGCGTCCTTCGGGACATTTGGTGAGCAAACTCCACCTACAACGCTTACAAGCGACCATTGCTAATCAATATTAAAGGTCAATTTGAAACAATACAGAGAAGATTAGCAGTAAGCTTAATCAATCGTCCATCAATATCGATCACCACTAACGGATATTAGTGGCCCCTGCGTAAGCATCTTCCCACACCTCAATATCGTTGCATGAACTAACCAATGTACAGACTAAGGATGACACATGCAAACAAAGAGTGCTTCAAATTTTTTGGACTTTTGAGGTCAAAGCAGAATGCAAAGCCAAGATTTGGCGAGTGTAGGTTGTCCGCGGGTCGGGGGCTCGAAGTACCTTTTTTGCCGCGAAATCTTGGCTTTGCATTCTGCTTAGACCTCAAAACAAAACCACAAGCTATTCCACGGTTGCTGGCCACTGATCTGCCAAATATTGCCTAAGTCCGCAATTTTACTGCATACTAGTCGACAGTGCTGAAAGCACGATAGTTTATGAAATACGGCACATCGTCTGTTCTCCGAAAGCATGGAAGGGTTCTCAGCTCATGAGTATGGCCATGTGCAAGACTGCAAGACAGAATTCGGCTTGAGGCATGGCGATAATCAAGGCCAACATTGAAAGAGCTGTAGGGCCACACTTCCAGGCAGCACTGTCTCCGAGCACACAAAGGGTTCTCAGCTCAGCGGTGTAGCCATGAGTAGGATGGCCCGACAGAGATCCGGCTTGGAGCACGGCCGCACGGCGGTCTTACACTTTTTACGCAACACTATCTCCGAGGATATGGACGGTCCTCAGCTCCTTTGCTTGATGCCGGGCAAGAGGTTATCACGGACGACTGGTCGAAAACACGGCTGAAAATTTTTCTGGTCGTATGTCAAACGATTGATTGTCCGGCGTACTGGCTTGCCCGAGACCAGGCCGATGAGTCTAGACTCCTCAATGGTGTTTGGATCACACCAAACACGGACTACAAGGAGATCACGATCCGTATTGCGAGCGGCTACGCCCAAGGCCTCGTCGATCGGCTCCCAAAACCTTCTACGGATGCGTTCCGCAAATCGATCAAATCATCTCGCGACAAATACAACACGAACATCGCAAGATTTCGCACAAGCAACCCCACAACGTCCCTCCGGGGGTTGCTAGACGGAGGATGGCTGTACGTCCGCCCGTTCAGCCGTGACGTGGGCGTTGGCAGTGTCAAGACACTTCACCAGAACTTCCGCAACCGAGGTGAAGCTGTGGAGGATGACTCCGACGACGACGAAGCCAGATATCGGAGAGTAAGGTCGTATGTGCCTGCGCCGGCGAAAGTACGACTAGCTGGCCTGGATCAAGCAGTACTATCAACGTCCAAGAACTCTGGTCACAGCGCCGATAAGACTCACGACGAGTTTCACCATAACATTCAAGACACGACCTAGCATTGCCATTCTCGGCTTGACTACACGCTCTGTTTGTATCTATTCGCAGACTGCGCCCGTCCTAGCAGTGCAATACATGCACAGTGTCCATCTGTGTGCGATGCCAACAAAACAGGAGGGCGAAGACACCTGGCACGTAAGCATGATAGAACAGCTGCAAAGAACTTACTACAGCGTACATGGCAGACGCGTGAAGACAGTTCGCGCGGTATTTTTACCACCTGGGCACTGCCTCACAAATTTATCGCGACGTGAAACCGTACTTTTAAGCTAACAACTTGCAGAGGAAAGCTGATACACTACTGAAAATTGGCGTGCACAACTTGGTGCAATCGACAATGTCCACAGCGCCCATCTTATAGGCACTGCCTCATATCGTTTCAAGCTACTACCTCTGCACGATAACCACCACTATTGCACAATGTCACTTTCGACTGCACGACTGTGACGTAGACAGACTGTTGAAGCATGACCGAGGTTATGATCCTCCTGACATGCTCATGCGATCGTCATGCTTCCATGACATGTCTCCGATGGTCCTCTGCATGCAGTCCCGCTTCTCATTGGCATTAGCTACCTCCCAAATAGGTAGCATGGCGGAGATACGCAAGGCGCGATCTTTGTCTCTGATGGTCTTCTTGCGCTCGTTCCGGACCATTGTTATCCTTGTTGCCTTTCACTTGGGCGATTATGGAGAGATACAAGACACACCATGCATATCTCGACTGTTTTGCTTGAGCTCGTTCCAGGCCATTATCACTCTGGTTGCCTCACAGATGGACAATGTTACAGAGATGCAGAAGGCATACTACACATCTCCAGTTGATCGTCCGAGTTCGTTCAAGACCATTCTCATACTGACCGTCTCGCACCGGCCGGTGCAGTGGAGGCACAGGAGGCATTCTGCTTGTCTCCAAGACCTGAACTCAGTGCCGTCCAGCTTCACCGTCATTCTGACTGCGTTGCCACCAGCCAATGTGACAGAGACACCAGCAGTGGATGGTTTGGGGAGCTGATCGACGAGGCCTTGGAGGTACCCGTTCGCGATACGGATCGGAATCTCCTTGTAGTCTGTATTGGGTGCGATCCAGGTGCGGTAGGCCACGTCCATACCCTATGCCCAGTACTTCTTCACGTAGCGATATGGCAAATCGCTGTTGTCCACGTTGTTTGCTTGGACCATCACAAGCGTTGGGTCGACTGCCGGTCTCAACGGCTCCAGAAACTGATACCACATATCGTCAAACTTCTCGTTCATGATGTCTTCGCGGTCGTTTGAATGTAGGTACTTGTATGGCAGCTTGACCACATCATGCTGCTCCCCAGCGGCAAGAAGGCGGCAGGAGTCTGGTCGTGTAGAGAACCTGTCCTGGAGCAGTTGCAAGCGAGCGATCTCCTTGTTCGCGTGGATTTGGAATCTGTTGAAGTTGCCGTCGAGGCGCGGTCAGTAGACAGTCACCGCTGCTCCGCCTTGTCGGTAGCTCTCGATGATGGCCTCAAGCTTCGTGACTATGCGGTCTGTATGATCATCAATGGCTGCAAGCAATTGGGTTCTCTTAGCCTCGCGTGCTGCTCGCTCGGCTTGGCTCTCGCCTTGGATTTGGAGGCCCTTGCGGGCAGCTTCACACCCAATGTTCCAGATGTGAACGCCATAGTCGTAGAACTCGACATGCTCATGGGTTACGCTGTACGTAACTGAGTCTGGGCCTGTGACCTCCTATAACGAGCCAGACAGCCGGGACGCGGTGTTTTCCACTTCAATACGGTCTTTTGCAGTCAAATCTTGAGTTGCCAGTTTGAACGGGGCGTCATGGGGACCAGCATGGCTGTGAGTGATCGTCAAAGATTCGATTTGGTTTAGAATCTCTTCAGGATATTGCTTTGTCTGAGGTAAATGGTTGCCATTTCATTGACCACCTGCTTGGCGGTCGATTGCTCGAACGCCGAGTACTGCTGGGCGCATCAAGTTCATGTCTGCGGTGTGGAAGTACAGTCTCTGCGCAAATTGAGGAACTTCTTGGGTACGAAGCCCGTTCTGCGTGAATGCCGGTTTGTTCGTGTTGACCCTTGATGGTATCGTCGGATATGAGGAGATCGAGAGTTCCGGATTCTCATCCTGTCCCCATCTCGGTTTCGAAACCGATCGAACTCGTGGAAGGAGCAATGTAGGTAGCTGCGTCTGGAAGGAGAAATTTCTCATCGCGATAGACTGACTTGTGAGGCAGGTCCAGGTGAGCACGTCCTCTAGGCATGACGAAAACTTCTTCATATCATTCTCATCAATCTTCGACGGTTCCTGCAGATAAGCTGCTCCCCAACTGCCACCCGAACTGAGTTATGGTCTGAAGCAGCTGAGAAGTTCTGTAGGCCAGGGAGACAAAAAACCGCAGGGACATCACAACGAATCGGTACTGATGGCAACATAACACCAGATTCACATTTACAACGACGACTGAGTCTCAAAAGATGGAAGTTTCGAAGTTTTTCATTTCATTACTACTATGAGGCTCTTTGATCTCGTCTGCAGCCGGAAGCTGACGGTATCATCAATCCTGCGAAGTTCTGTTGATCCTCTTATCTGGTTGCTACTAAGCCTATTCTCAAGCCGGTTCTGGCATGGTCGAGTTCAGCTTATTCCGGCTCATTGCCACTGATATCGCCTCCTTGGCCGAGCGACTGCGTGAACACTACGAAGTTCTGTTGATGCCCCTGTCTCGTTGCTATCGAGCAGGTTCACGCTCAAGTCACCACCTACAGCCATCACTACTTAGAGCCTCTGCTGCTATTCGACTGGCGGAGCTTTTGCTCTCTCTCGGCACAAGCCATTTGCTCCTGATACCTGGGGCCAGCCGCAAAGGGATTCAGTGACCGGCCAGCTGAACGGCTCGTAAGTGGCTTGAGCGTGTGGCTGCGTAACTCTGCTGTGCCATCGCCTGGGAGAGTTTGTGGAGCTGCTGCCGGGCCTCTGACACTAGCTAGAGGAGGCTTCGTGGGTGCCTTCGGTCCCGAAGGATTGATGACAGCTGGGAATTGGAACTTGGATGCACGAGGTCTTTCGGTGATCACGGCGGATGTGAATTCAAACATTTGACCGGAGGTAGAAGTGTCCGGAGGGGGAGGCCACACGAACGAATGTGATGGCGGCGGCAACGTCTCAGCTGGCGGAGGCTCTGGCTTTTGGATCAGGTCTTGAGGAACAGGTATTTCGGACTTTTCCATCTCCTCAACAATCTTGCCGACCATAGTCTTATCGTCCATCTCTCCCCACCGAGACCTACCCTCTGCCTCGGGCAGCCAGGGCCGCAACATCGTTCAGACTTCTCCATACTTCTCGCCCAGTCCCGCTATGGACACAGCACGGAACCACTTGTGCACCTTTGCAATGTGCTGCTCGGGTGGAGTCGTTGTGGGCAGCTCAAGACAGCAAATGTCCGGCTGCGTGAAGGATCGGTAATGAGATACGTAGGTGGACACCAAGATATTGCAGTCATGGTTAGGATTTTGGAAGTTACTCATTCCACGGTCTTCGCAAATCTGTCCCTCCTCCGTGCCGGAGACTGCGATGCCATACGTTCTGGCCACGAGAGTCTTGGCATGCTCTTTATCGTGAGTGCCATTCGCCAGAAAATTGATCAACTCCTCTGCAACCCGATCGACGCTATCCTTGGTAGCCACATATATGATCAGGTGCTTCTTGTCGCGGATGCTGTTTGGATTCAGCTCCAGCCATTGAGCAAAGAAACGCTGTAGCGTGTCACACAAATCCTCATCGCGCGGCACCCAGTCAAAATGGTACCTAGTGCGAATGAGCGCCTTAGGCCCGTCGCAGACAACCACTTGGGGCAAGAGACCAATGGGCTTCATATTTCTGTTCACGTTTTCAACGAGCGTCTGGCGAGGTCTGCCCACGAAACATATCATGAAGCTCATATGCACATCATGCAACTGTTTGGCTTCGCGGGTGAGACGCCACAGTCCCGTTTTCAGGCGAGACTCGAATTTTCTTGAACCAAGAAGCTCGTCGGCATCGTCCAAGTAGACATATTTGAGCTGTGCGCCTGAGATATGCCCCTTATTGACAGCTTGCGTAAGCCCGCTGGGAGTCGCCACGCAGATATCGCAAGTTGTGTACTCACCAAGAAAGTCGGTGTCCGCGTGCAGACTTCCAATTGACACCTCTTGGCCATCGAGCAGTGCGCTCAGAGTGGCGGCAATGTTGCGAGTAGGTTCCCGCACGTGCACTATAATGAGAGCGTACGGCATATGAGGAGCAGGCCTACCTTCTTCTGCAGTGGTAGATGTTGGATTCGTGAAAGGCAGTCGGCCATTGCGAAGATCTCTGAGAACTGAATCGGCAAGACTTACGAGCGCACCAGTGGTGCGGCCGGCAGAATAGATCGGGCTGACCGCTTGGAGCCTCATGCTGTTCACGCCGTGATGGAACCCACCCGTGCTCAAGATATGTTCCTGGACCTTTGAAGGTTTGAGATACTTGAGATCTACAAGGCGAGCGCGTATAGCTTTGTCCATGAAAGAGGGCCACTTGCCATCGACAGTGCCTCCCTCATTGGATGCAGCCGCAGCGATCGCTGCCGCCATGACCACGTCTAACGCGGCGTTGAAGGTCTGAAACCGTAGGACAAAGGGCCCCGGGCTAAGGAAGATGTAGATGAAACGCGGGATTGCTCCGACACGTTGTTTGGCGATGTAGATGTCGGACGCGGGAATACTCCAGCGCGCTAGTTCGAAGACGTCGGATGTAGGAAGTAAAAGCGGTGCTTTATAGAAGAGAAGTCGCGTGTACGCTAGCGAGCGGGCCGTCTCGTCAAACTTTGATTGGCTGTTTTAGTCCACGACCGAACTGCAAGTCTAGAAGACTCCAACTTGCCAGCTTCTAGATTCACGACACGTGCAACTGCAATCATCAACGTGGTAAGTGGAGACCTGGAACGAAGAGCGAAAGCGAAAGTCCTCGAGAGTCAAGATCCCAGGTATCGATGCCACCTGCAGCCCTTTTTCTCATGCTGCTGGCCCGCGAGCGAGAATGCTTCAGAGCCATTAGCTCTGCAAGCAGAACTATATCACGATCACGCCTTCGACTTGCAAACGCGATACAGTCAAAGTCATCTCAGGCGACTATCTCACGATGTCAGAGTTCACTGTGATGTTGGAGGCCCGAATCTCTGCCGCCTTCGACGAGTATCTCCATGCTTGTGCTACTCCCGAATGCCACTTGCTCGAGGATCAAGTCGTGTGGTCGTCACTGACAATGTTCTCGCGCTGCGGCTACGCACGCTAGGTTCTTGCGCAGTATGTGGCACAGGTGCTGCAAGTGGCCACAATCGTCGTACCGCATTAATCTGTTTGCTGATGCGACCTTTCAGACGCGTTTAAACACTCACTGGCTGGTTCTGGGCTTGCATTGAGACACACCTTTTCACGAGGTTTCCATGTCTATTCACGCGTAGATCAGGTGCTTGTTCACTTGCTAGAGGTTCACTCATTCACTGCGTGTTTGCTTCATTCTTCTACATCAGCTACTCCAACTCCTCGACTCCCGCGGGAAGTTTACAACAAGCAACCACAATACCGGAACCTTTGAAGAAGTCAGAATACTAGGAAAAGGTGCTGCACTTCGACCCGGCCTCCGACTAGCAAGGTACGACGCCGCAAGTACAGGTCGACGGCCGTTACATCGAGTATAGCGAATTCGCCCGCTCCAATCATCGAAACACCTTTCAAGAGGATTGATTGCCCGACACAAAGGTCCAAGTTCAGCCCAACACATCAGTTATCGCAGCATCCAGCAACGACGCCTCTGTCGCCACGTTTCTTTCTCCACCTTCACTCCCAATCCTGCGCTTCCGACCCGCTGCCCAGCCACGTCCTTTGAAAGATGAAGTAGAAGAGCTGATTAGATTATGGCGGCGCAGCAAACACAAGCCACCTTTCACTACAGGAGAATTGATGGTCATCGCCCACGTGTTGAATGATCTGAAGCCTCAGCGACTCAAAGAAATCCATTACAAGATTCTTTCGGCCTTCGCATAATACAACCGCCTAGCTTTATTGGCATTCACAGATCAATTCGATGCAGAAGCAAGTGCGTCGTACGATTCCGAAGAGAAGTCTCAGCTCGGGCATATCCTTCCTGGCTTGTACGAGGCTGCAAGAGATTTTGAATATCCGTTGAATTGCGTCGACGAATTCGACCCTGTTGATGATACGGACGTTTGCGAAAACAAATACACAATGTGTGCTAAAGCAGCACGCGTCTACCTACGCGATAGACTTGAGCATCTGCGGCAAGGATCCTTCGATTTCATGGGCCTGCCCGCTGAACTGCGTGAAAAAAATTTACAAGATGCTTCTGGTCTACCCGAAACCCGGTCTGATCCTAGCAGACAACGCCCGAGAACCGATCCGCCGAAACATCCGTCTAGGAGTTTGGTCACGCACGGATCTGGACATTCCTGTGCACATTTCGGATACGGAAGTTCCGGGAAAGAGTTCGCAGTAGAAAGTCTTACTAAGACGCTTGCGGTCTTGGTGGTCTCGAAGCAGGTTCGTCAAGAGGCACTACCCGTATTCTATGGCCGCAACACTTTCAACTTCGGCTCGTTGAGGAGTCTTGATCGCGCTCTCGAGCTCTTGTCCCACGAAACTGTCAAAGACATCAGAGACCTCCGAATTGTTGTGAATCGTAAGCGCATGGGGATTACATTACCTCAATTGAAGAAACTGCGGTCCTTTGAGGCTCTTAGGAAGCTCACACTCACTGTGCCACGCGACTCGGCCTTCTGGAACCATTTCTGCATCTATGATGATGAGAACCGAGCTGCGACACCCAGTGAGCTGAGCAAGCTCAAACGTGTCACAGTGTTGAACGAGATCATCCCTCTGGCCAAGCGCGCTAAGCATGTCGAGTTCAGAGGTGACGGGTTCTTGGGAAATTACATACGCCAGAAGATAGGGCAGCCGAACAAGACGCAGTGAGTGGTTGGGGATCATGTAGTGGTGATGGTTCTGACTCAGGAGGTAACGAGTCTTTGGCCGCTTTGCTTATCGCATGAGCCGCAATGCTTTGTAGACACAGAAGGGTATTTCGGGCGTAAGCTGTAAGTCACTGACAACACATGCGGCTATCATAGCAAAGTTGGATCATTGTTCAAGCGGAGAAAGGCGCTTCTCAATGCATCAGTAATCTGCTTTGCTCTCAACAATCCATTTCAAAGACCCAAGCTCTGATTCAAAGCACCTAAGTTACTCGATTTCATATCTCCTTGTGGCTGCTACCTTTTGCGAGACCAACATATCGCTTCCAGTGATCATTCGACTTTGAGCCACTCCCAATCGTTACATCCGGATCAATATTGCCTCCCGTGTAGCCAGTCTGTGGACCCCGATCAACACGGTCATGTGATCTCGGCGGATGGGGACGAGGATGTTTAGGGTGAGGCGACGGGTTGGCTCCGCCTCTCAGCCGAGGACGTCTTGGAGGCTCTTCTGGAGCATCTCTGTTGACTGGTAGAGCATTGGCTGCGACGGCGTAAATGCAAAAAACTAGGAGAGTGATGACGCCGGTAGTAAGGTGAGCGAGAACGGTGCTGGTGCCAGACATGATGATCGTTTGGCAACGATTTTTAGTTCTGAGATCTACTTACTACTGCTGTTGGGCCTTTTGTACTTCTCATGATGACATCCGATCTCAGAATCTGATTGATCGCAATATCGCGATCGCTGGCTGTGTTTGCTCCTGCAACGACGAGATGAATGACTGCTAATAGCAGAAGCTTCTTGTGTGCGTCGCGCTGTTCTGCAGATGGCAAGGGAAACCAGCATGCATTGATAAGGACGAAGCAGTAGCGACTTGCGATGCTGTGAAGCCGAGCACGATAAAAAACCGTTGCGCCAGCCTCGATTTCCACGACTCATCACACAACTCCTTAAGCAAACGTCAGGCTCTATTTCTGTCAGTACCATCAAGCCCTCTTCACGTGCGAAACAGTCCTCTCTCGCCACGATCATCCACCGAACCAGTTCTCCCCATGTAGTGCTTCTCTCTACAGCGTGGTGATAGGTACGGCGCGTAGGAAGCCGACTTTCCCTCAGCGTTTCGTAGATCTGGTGGCCTGGGTACAAGTTGACTTTAATCCGAGCCCAAGAACCGACCAGGAGGGGCAGGCCAAGCCACGGTCTGTGGCGACGCATCTCCTTGTCCACTTTACGCATACAGGTCAAAGCAGCGCGTGCAAGCAAATGACCTGATCTAGCAGCGTAGTTCTTCGGAGAACCGCTGAGGTCAAGTCCAGGCGGACAATCGCGGCGCTCCGAGAACTCAACTAGTCCCATTCGCCTCTGCAACGCTGGCGAAGCTGGAATTACAGCAGCAAAATGACGATTTACACTCTGCAGTGCGAATAGCTGCGCGACCGGTCGATCTGGAACAAAGTAAAAACCATACTCTTCCTCTAGGTCAGAATCCTTCAATGGCTGCGGCACCTGTAGAAGAATCTGCTCCAGCAACTCCGGGATTGAGAATACTCTGTGCGCGGCTGAAACATGCCACGGATGCTTGCACAAAGGCTGTTCGGTGCGCAAGTACTTGTTCTCCTCTTGAAGCTTCTCTACGATAGCTTGGAGGTCTGCTTTCTCCTTCTTTAGCTTCTCATTCGAAGTATAGAGTACTGCTTTGTCGATCCCGAGATCGACTTCGGCGCACAGCAGACGTGTTCGCTCCTTGAGGAAGTCCGATCTCTCGATCTCCCAATCGGCCTCGGCACGATCTCTATCGTTGAGAAGATCCGATCTCTCTGTTGCCCAGGCGGCCTCCGCTCTCTGATGCTGCACTTGCAGCTGAATGGCACGGTCCGCAAGCTGGACAGCAGCGAGATAAGGAATGGTACGGGCTGGCGTGGAAGTCATGGTTGGCGACTTTGTGTGCGTTGACCGGATGTTTCGATGTTCGCGGAGCTCTGAATTCTCAGGCATTTCAGGATGACCTTCAATAGTGCGCCCCTGAACCTTTTGCAAGCAGTGGGTGGAAATGGCAGAACCACTCGAGGCGGGCGCGGACTGATGAAGATTTGCGGCGAGTTGCCTCGCTGACTGCAGTGGTTGATGAGCAGGCGTCGCGTGACAGACTGACAAAAATCGCACTCAAGTGCGCACTGGTTCAGGCCTGGGCGGGATGTCGCGCTTGCTGCAGTGTGTGGCTTGTATCAGAGATCGCACGAAGCTCTGGAGATGTACACCTCTCGATATGTCTTCGAGGTGCAAGTTCTTGTTGAGAAATGGAAGAAGGGTTTCGGTGAACTTCGGAAGAATTCTGTCGTCGGGCAGCAAACAGACGCCAAGCAATGTGATGCCTACCCGTACAGCCCGATATCATTCCCTGCATGCTGTATTGGCTCATCAGTCGACCTTACGCGTCTTGGACTAGGACTCGTTCCGAAGCAGACACGTGGAAATACGCCAGTACAATGGCGTGTAATGCTTACGACAATTCGAGCCACCTACGAGCCAGACTCGATCACCGCACCAGCTGCCGATATTTGTTCGCGCAAGAAAGTAGCCTACAAAGTAATCAGCGATGCTCTACTCGAGAATGAGTATCAGCGTACCGTAAGAAGTTTCGTATGTGCTTCAATCTGCGCTTCGGAGTTTTCGTCAAATCCTCCAGCTGCTAGTTGTACCTTGCGTTTTTGATATCCTTGGATTTGCTACAGCAAAGGGTCTTGTCAGCAATAGCGACATATCAAGGTGCCCTCCCTTACCTCTTCGACGCTGTTGTTAACAACGTAGCGAACTACAGTGGTCTGTCGATCTTGTCCTAGCCGGACTGCTCTTCCGATGGCTTGCTCTTCGACTGCGGGATTCCACTGCGGCTCGACAATGTGGATCCGTGTCGCTGCTGTTAGATTCAGCCTGCAAAAGCATAGTGGTCAGTGTCCAGCTTCAGCAAGAAAACAACGTGTTTACTATACCCCAGAGCGCCAGTACCGAGAGTCATGATAAGAACCGATGTGGTTGGATCTTCGCGAAAGCTCTTGATAGCATGGCTTCGTTGCATTTGAGGAGCTGAGCCATCAATGCAGACGTGACGAATGCCAGCCTCGGAGCAGAGCTGAGAGATGATGTTCGTTGTAGCTTGCCATACCGAGAAGACGAGACTACATAGATGTCAGTGATTGTATCAGTCGAGCGAATGCGTCAGACCCACCTTTTATCTGTGCTTTGCGTTGCAAGTAGATCGGCGGTGAGCAACTCGAGCTTCGATGAATGGCCACCAAGACACCTGTTGTTGTGCACATCCTCCATGGAAATGATGGATTGTGACTTCCGGAAGACCACTCTTTGACACTGAGGACAATTGATGCTTCCAGTCGTTGGATCCCAAGAACAAGCATCAACGCAAGCCGCGCAAACGAGGTGGTCGCACATGCCCATGAAAGCGGATGCAGCATCGGCCGGCTGGTTTATTAGAGTAATGCTACTTTGACACGAAATGCAGATAGCGTTCTCCTCTTCTTGACGTAAAGTAAGGAGTTCGTCCGCATCCATGCCGTCCTGAACCTTGTCGGCACGTTGTGGTAATATTGTCCCGTGGTTGCACAATCTCCGTAACTGCAAAATGACTTGCAAAACGGTGAGTCGTTTGGCAGCGGATTTAGAGTTACTAACGTTCTCATCAATTGCACTCTTGCTGCATTGCAAGATTTCTTGATATTTCGTTCGCTCGGCTGCCGATAGATTGACCCTGCGTACAGTGTAGACGGGCAGCGGCACAGTCAATCTCAATGACTGTTTGGTCCTTCTGAGACATAACGGGCGAAGAGTGTGACGCAGAAGATCGCAACAGCGTCGGAACGACAGCTTCGATGTTTTAGTAATCGTCTCCCGAAAATGCTTATGCTCTCCAAGGATCGGAACCCGGCAGAATTGCAAGAGAGAGCCGAGATCATCGACTTTATTGACAATTGGAGTCGCCGTCAAACACCAATAGTGCTGGGCCTCCAGGTTTGTAATGGCCTCAAACTGCTTTGTGTTCCGAGACCGGATGGTATGAGCTGCTTTGCTTCAGCAAATTGTTCGAATATGGCTGAGCAAAGATGTCTGACCTTCGTCTAGGACTATGCGAAACCAATGCAGATTGAAAAGAGGTGATTTGTTTGAGTTCTTACGGTACTCGGTCGTGATTGTGCCATAAGTGGTGAGCACGATGTCAAAATCAGTGATGTCTGCAACGCATCGACTGCGCTGGTGGCCATGATATACTGTCACTCGCACAGTACCAGGAAGGATCCGGCTATATGCAGATTATTAGTGACAGTCAGCCCGAATAAATGTGGGACATTACCTCTGAATTTCTTTGACCCAGTCTTCCAACAGCACTTGTTTCCCAAAGTTAGCTAATGATTTGGTCGGAGTTTGATACAAACAGCACAGTACTTACACAACGAGGGTGCTACGACTAGAGTAGTCTTCGTTGGCACGGCCTTTCCTCTGGCCTGCGAGGCGAATTCGCGGCTTCTTTCCAGCGACGAGACAATGACATACAATGTAGATAGTGTCTTGCCGAGTCCCATTTCATCGGCGAGAATGCCACCACGTGGTTCAGATGGTTGCTCGTAACACTCTGTGCCAGTCACCTTGTGCCGATAACTGTCCGTAAGGTCAGCGGAATGTAGAGAATAGAAACATCTCTACTCACACAAAGACGCCATCGCTATTATCAAGCTCCCAGAACTTGAAGCGACCTGTGTCTTGAGTAATACTCTCACGCTGAGTCATGAAGTCGTAAGCGACTAATTGGTGACTAGTGTTCACACAGGTTAGCTGTTATAGCGCCAGAGGGATGATGGCACTCCAGACTTACGCAAGCAGCGAAACGCTCAGGAGAGGCACATCTGGTGCCCGCAAGGTCGCCAAGTGCTCAGAGAGGTTGTCCAGAATTGGACTCCAGGCATTCATTGGGGCCAGAAGCTTTAGGCTGTCTGCTGCATCTTGTTCTCCGTTGGCGTTGTCGTCCTCCCACGACAGAAAAGGGAACTCGAGAATGTGCGGATTAAGGTAAGTGATCTCGCGTGGCTCCCAAAAAGGCGGTTGTAGGAACAGTTCCTGATCTGACAAAAATCTCCCAATCAGTTCCGAGGATGATCGCGGTCCGTAGATGTTGAAGTAAATCTCATGCACACATGGTAGCTGGTTCGAATGGCTCTTAGCCTTCAGCCTCTCGATTGCATAACTTCGGTCGACGTATGCAATGACAGTGGCATCGTCTGTGGTCCAAATTTGAGCAAAGGCCTTTGCTGCTTTGCAATTGACATAGGCAAACTTGTAGCCGTCGGCCAGGGACAGGAGGAAACGGCCATCATTGTGCTCGACGGAGAATTCTGTATAGGGTAAACCTATGTGTAGGTCTTTTGATGCCACAGTCCGGAATTGCTGACATTTGACCTCTGATAGCTGCGCTCATAGTCAGCATGGGAGATGCTGCGGTTGCTGCGAGTGTGTATACTTACCATGCCATAGCAGATGACATCTCCAGTCGGTGCAGCAGCACAGGGCCACTTATCCAGGATATACGCCTCGACCACCGACGAAACCTGCTCCCGAAGCGACAAAGTGTTGACCTCCAGAACATCAAGCTCGTTGTTGTTGTAGATATCGTCGGCAGCCGCCGGGCGGTGTCGCTTGCTCCGAGACTCGGCCGACTTTTCTTCGAGACGTCGTTTCGTACTGACAAGATCTGGTATTTCGACACCACCCGTCATTGCGATTCTCTCAACTGTTTGCCATCTCTTGGATTCCCCGGAGACGACGAAGTGATGGCACAGCGCGAGCCAAAAATTGCGGAGTCGTGTAGGCGCAGCTGCAGGTTAGAGGCCGCCACTTCTGCAGCTTCTGCAGCCTCGTCCACAGCCACGACACTGCCTCCAGCTGTCAATGACTTCTCTATGCCGTCCTCCATATCTTTCCATCGTCTCGAAATGCTCAAAGAAGTCCCGAAACGCCCGAGATAAAGATGAGCGGCTCAAAGGCCGTGTTTGAGCGCGTGCTCAGAGATTTCAAATCCAAGCTGTCTCCGGCGGATCGTGCGAGCTTTGGGGCAACAACACTGCAAGAGCTCGAGCGTACGATTATAGACATACAGCAGAAGCAAAAGTCAACAAGAACCATGCAGAATTTGACGAGGATTTCGGGATTCTTGGAAGCGATCAAGACGTATGAAAAGGTCATAGAAGTCTTCGTCAATGTGCATAACATGGTCGCTTTTATATGGGTCAGTCACTCTCAAATCATCTTCTGTGCTAGTATATCAGATCTGACCGAGTTTTAGGGGCCTATGAAGCTGCTTCTTTTGGTGAGTAAAGCGTCCGTCACGGCATCGTGGCTCCCATAGAAGAATCGTGCCACCAAGCACATGGATCTCTAGAGAGACAGAGGCTTCACAGCTTACGAACCTGGCTACTGCCAGGACCCGCGTCTCGAATCTTACACCAAGACATAGCCGCGGGTTCAGCTGTCTCTCAATGTGGAGAGATTTCTCTGCTACTGAATGTAGCCTTGATGCGGAAGTATGCTGCCTGAGCTTGAAGAAGCAATCGACATCTTTTTCGACCATAGCTTTAGGAGCAAGTGCTAATATTTCAGGTCGCGAGCACTTTTGCTGAAGCGTTCAATGCACTCCTCGACGCGTATCAGAGGATCTACGAGAGCCTTCCATCTCTGGATCGCTACGAGGCATTGTTTGCACATGACCCGTTCGTTGAATGTGCCCTGGAAGCGATTTTCACTGATATTTTTGATTTTCACGTGAAGGCACTCAAATACTTCCGTGGCAGTGGTGAGTGACTGGCCGAAATCGGCGTTGATGTTGATTCTCACATCGAAACGCAGTGTGGAAGCAGATGTTTCGAGCGACTTGGAGCCAATTCGATGCTACTTTCAAGGGGATCCTCGGTAACATGCGACACCATAAGCACCTCGTTGAGACACGCGCCACACTTGCGGAGTACCAAGAAGCGAAGTCTGCGAGGCAGCGAGCAATCCTTGAGTACGAAGAGACGGAGAAACACGCAACAGCAAGACGAAAGGAGTACATCATCAAGTGGCTATCAGCGTCAGACAGCTCAACAGATCAAGAACGTGGCGTCGTAGCGAGACAAGGTCATGCTGAAAGCGGCAAGTGGCTGCTCAAAGAGGAGAAGTACCGCGTCTGGAGTGGACCATCGAATACCTGCCTTCCGCTTCTCTGGATCAACGGCATGCCAGGTGCCGGTACGTCAGTCATCACACCTATCATCACTCGACTAATGGCGAGCAGGCAAGACAGTTCTGGCTTCGGTCGTGATCGAGCACATCAGTAGCATAGCGCCAGCCCTTCCTCTTTTTTTCTATTGCCGACAAGACGATAGAGAGCGCAACAGTTTCGTGGCCATGGCCCGGACGTTCCTCCAGCAAACCATGCTTGCAGACGACTCAGTGGTGCCGTTCCTGTTCGAAAAAGCTCTGGCAAGTGGAGAAGTAAAGCTTACCACGCAAAAGCTTGCCCGCGAACTGCTGGATATCTGTCTAACAGATAAGCCGTGTTACATTGTCCTCGATGGACTTGATGAATGCCCCAGGCCGGAGCAGACGCATATCGCCAACTGGCTTATCAAGTTTGTTGACCGGTCCACAGCTACGAACAATCTTAGCCGCTGTCTTTTTCTCAGCCAAGAAGATGCATCCACTAAACCGCTTCTGAAGACATTACCAACTTTGCGCATAAGCCTCAAGCACAACCAGGCTGATATAGAGACTTACTGCAACGCCCGGGCAGCTGTCATCAAGGACGTATTCCTCCTCACGCCCTCGGAGACGGCAAAAATTGCTGCAAAAGTCACGACTGTTGCAAACGGTGAGTCATGTACAACAATGCACCTCGCTTGCCGTCTAATGTTTACACAGGTATGTTTCTGTTTGCCAAATTGGCGATGTCAAATCTACAAGAACAGACCTGCCGAAACGATATGCTGGCTGAAATGAGCGACGAAATGTTCCCCTCTGGACTAGATGCTGTGTAAGAATGATGCATTTGAATTGTGCATGTAACAACCCTAATTTGCGGCAGGTATGCACGAATCCTCAATCGCATCCTCATGAAGGATGCTTCTACTCGCGCAGAGCAAGCCATGCGACTTCTTGCATGGGTTGTCTGTGCAACGCGGCCCATGACATGGCTAGAGATCCAGGCCGCCGTGTCTTTCGATGGCGATGAACAGAGGCTGGATCATACCGGACGACGACTCGTCCTAGACGCCAAAGGCGTCTGTGGGTCGTTGATAGAAATGTTTTCAGAAGAAGAGGTCACATTGGTGCACTCGACTGCCAAGCAGTGAGTACCTTGCATTCACGAACTCTGCTGCTGCCCCTACTCACCAGTTCAGCTATCTGGTATCACACAACCACGTCGATTTGATCGCCGAGAATCTCCGACTGGCCGAATTATGTTTGGACTATGCTTGCTTTCCAATTTTCGAACCCCCAACAGCCGATCAACAGCTAGACGAGATCATAATTGAGGGCCAATATGCCTTTGCAGAGTATGCATTGGCCGGCTGGGCGACTCATCTCACCGTCGTTGGCACGCTCGTTCTTGCTTCTCGCACGCCGCTCATCCAGCTGACGACAATACCAAGGTCCATCCGCGAAACCATTGGTGTCTTTTTGGACATGCACTGGAAAGCACCTCAAAAGGTAACAAGAATAACGGAGCCCATGAGAGCTATTGTCTCCGACTGCGTCAATGCAGAGGATATGGAGAATGCGGGAAAGCTACTGCAATCGCTGGCTGCAATGCATGCGCTGACGTCCAGCAACGATCGTGAGACTCAGCATTTAAGTCGGGACGGTACAACGACCAACGGACTTCTGAGCGTCCTCGATCGGGTCAGAGGTCGCATGGAGGCTTTGTCAATGGATCCCGCAGCTAAAATCCAGCTGCAAGGATATTATGGCCATCGACTATTCAAGTGCCCTCGTCTCTACTGTCATTGGTTTCACCGGGGTTTTGAGACTTCAGTGCAACGGGAAGCACATACTCAGGACCACGAGAAGCCGTACCGCTGTCTTCAAGCCACATGCGAACGTGCTTTTCTCGGCTTCAATACCAAACCTGAGCTCACAGAGCACGTCAAAAATTACCACAGCGGTGACCCAACCGACGAGGACTTTCCAAAAAGCAATGAGAACGGTCGTCGGGCACAAAACAACACAGGTGACCATCTGTGCGCGATCTGTAACAGGGGATTCTCAAAAGCAAGCAACCTGAAGGCTCACGAGAGAACACATACGCGGAAAGCTGACATACCCTGCACCATTTGTGGGAAGAATTTTGCCACCAAAGGCGATAGAGACCGGCATCAGGTCACGCACAACAATAAGGTGAAATTTTACTGCAAAGGGGTTACTGATGCAGGAGCTACATGGGGCTGTGGAAGGTCCTATGCACGAAGCGATGCCCTTCTGAAGCATTTCAAAGCCAAAGCTGGTCTTGCATGTCGGCAGCCGATGCTGGACGAATTGGATCAGGATTCTGTCTCAATGGATCCAGAGACAATCGTCATTGATCGCATGCTTTCTCAGGTTCGTGTCAACATAGAAGAGGAGCTTCCAATAGCCGAGCAGCCTCTGAACGAGCCTTTGACAGGCGCGACCCAGCTCAATCTTGACCCAAAATCCGAGCAGGCCGAGAGCGTCGTTTCTAGCCCTCCAGAGCCTCACGACACACAGTACTCAGGTCTGAAGCGAAAGAGGTATCGCTTGACTGATGCATTGCACGATACCTGGGGCACTCATGGTTCAGAGCATGGATAGCGATTTGTTATCGACGAATGAAGGACCAAATCGCATGCTGCTCCCAGTTTCGACGTTCTCTTCCCATCAATGGTCGACGCGCGGCCAGCAAAAAATCCTCATGCAACACCTTCTTATCACTAATGAACACTGAGATCCTTGCTGTGCTCCGTACACTAAAGATGTGGCTTAGTTTGGAGAGCATTTGTGTGTCACACAGTGCAGCTTTGCATGAAAAGCGATATGACGACGTTTCGTGCCGCAGGTCCGAGTGCCTGCTCTTATCTTGCAAAGTACGCAGCTTCCATTCGGTCAGTAGATGCTCCTCCTGGAAGCGTGCATGGCTAGGTATACTTCCTCATCCCAGAAGTTTGAACACCATCAGCTCTAGGAGAGGTACGGTTGAGGTCGCCCTCTGTGTATGTAGAGCAGGGGAAAACGGCTCACCGTTTCACGAAAAACACCGGTGAAGAAGGTGCGTCTGCATGATTTGCCGCCGGAATGCGCGCTTGTCTTTACATGAAGTTTAACGATTGGATCATGGCTCGGCAAAGTGCGCCACGACGCAGTAGTACTGGATGCTGCTTCAGCTTTCTGATTGGGGCCGCCAAGAGCAAGCTGCACCGCCGTAGCTCATGCATGCTGCATTTGCTCAGCTTTGCCTCCAGTTTTGAGAAACGACTTCATGCTCTGGATGCTCCCGGGCCCGAAAATACGTTACCATAATCACTTGCCAAATCCACCTGGTAGTGATCTATCCTAGCCTTTCAAGCAACCACGACTTCGTATAGTCGCATCTGGGGGCATGGAATGTCCACCGGCCTTTAATGCCTCCGTGTCTGCGAGAATCCGAGTTTTACGTCTCCAGCGATCTCTGCACTGCCAACACCTTTTATCAGTGATGGATGGACGAAACAACTCCCGGTTCACAATGTACTTGCCTCTTAATCGAAGGCATAGAGGCTTCAGCCTGCAAAGGTGTTGAGCTCAAGGGTCAGGATCCGGTGAAAAATGCATGTGATTTTGTTTATTGAATACCCTGCTACCCAAAACGCCGCGATACCGTATTTATTTCTCTTCATATAAAACATTAACACGATCTGCCAGCTCATTCATGAGTTTGCCAAAGCAATTTCCGCCATGGACTGCAGAAGATGCACAGCAACATGATATATGGAGGTTGCGGTTTATGCTACTACCCAAATGCATTACTTAAGAGTGGTACTATCTGCTTCTCAGACCCAGTGGCTTGCTTCAGGAGCTGTTGCAATCGAAGGCAAGGGCGAACCTTGGCTAGCGCCTGAGGCACGAGATGGGAGTCCTACATCCTGCTCGGCTTCAAGGCTGAAGCGTACGAGCAGCTCCCCACGGACATCCCGCGCGCTGTGGCATGAGTGCATATATACTCCAGAAGTTTGACGTACTCCCCACGACTTTGCCTCCATTTCTGAGCCAGACCTCAGCGCTCGCAGTATTAGTAGATGGTCTTGGCAGCGGTAAGCCGGTCAGACTTTGCGCCGAGTCACGCTTACTTATGTTTCTGGTAGATGTAAGAAGATGAACGCTCATAGGCCTCAAAGGCGTACGAATACGCGGCGATTCGAGTTGTGTATGCTTTAATGACTGTTGACTGGCCGACGCCCGCCACGGGCGTGGACAGTTGGACTTGGCACTCAGCCAGAGTCATACCTGCCATTGTTGTCATGAATGCAACCTTGAGGACTTGGTAAGTCGGCGTGGATTTTCTCGCATAAAGATCACATGAAGTGACTACGGCGGGAATGGCTAAATGCCATCTCTTTCACAGACCCGATTGCTTGCTTCAAAAGCGAAGGTGGTGGGTGAGTGCCGTCGCAATCCACAAGGGTTTCTGTAACGTCAAACTGCGCACAACCGCAGAACGCCAAAAGCTCGCAACGAGCCTGACCTGACCCACCTCCCTAACATAAACAGCAGCAGAGGTAAGAGGTAGTAGTAGTGACTGCAACCTCCGTAGTCAAGATGGAGAAAGAACCAAGCATTACGTCACTCGAGGTCAAGGCACGTGCGAAGCGTCTGAGAAGGAGGTAGCGTTGAAGGCGGCTCACAAGCCTTCTGTCCGCATATAAAAGCGACACCCAGTTGTTTGCGGTTTTGAGGTTAGCGTAAAACTAGATCTGGGGCGGCAGCAGACAACCTCCAGTTTTGAGGAGGACCTCAGCTCTCAGAAGTCCGTAGGATCCATGGCTTGCAATGTATGATGGTACAGTAGACTACGTGCACACCTCAATCGCGCTGCTCACAATAACTCGATGCCTGTTCTTCACATTGGTCGCAAGTCTGAAAATGGCGATATCTACGTCGCTGCTGCGACTCGTACGAAACGTTTCATCGCAGTACGCCCGGGCGCTATTGGTCACAAGTGGGGGACAAGAATGTCGCATACGCTGACTTGCCTGGACAAGTTCGAAGAATTCGTCTCTGTCTCTTGATCACAACCTCATGTGCGGCATTTATGAGCAGGTGATGTGCGCCAACCCCTTCAATGCAAGTGTATCTCTTTACATCTGAGCCGTGCCTGTATTTTGCGATTACTGACCCTTCAGGACTAGACAGCAGATAGAGAAGGAAGATTGTAACAATATTGCGCCCCCACATCCTCCAGGTCCAGGAATCCGCATTTCACTGTCCATTTCTCGCTGGTTTGCAATCGCTCGAGCAAATGCATCGGGCGACACCTCTCTTAATGCTGCAAAACACTTGCGACGCTCCCGCACATCCTTCCTCGCCAACAACATCCACCGAACCAGCTCTCCCCACGTGGTCTCTCGCACAATCTCATAGTCATATGTCCGGCGAAAGGTCAAATAAGCAGATGGACGGTGGAAGAAAATACGACCAGCCGCTTCTCCGCTGAAGCACAACTGTTCTGTGAGCCGAGAAGGCAATCGGTCCGCCTGCAACGCCACCTTAATCTGAGTCCAAGAGCCTACCAATTCGATATTGTCCGGCCACAGTTTGCGATGGCGCAATAAAATGTTGAGCTTTTTCAAAGGTCTCTTGATGGCTGTATCGGTGAGAGATCCCAAGGATTCCGCATAGATGAAGCCGGTATCATCGAACAGCGGGGCGGCCTGAGTTGTGAGACTATCGCTGTTAGCAACCTCGAGCAGACCCATGCGCCTCTGCAATGCTGGCGACGTTGCAATTATCGCGGCAAATGCGTGGTTCACTCGTTGCAGTTGGAAAAGCTGTGCGACTGGCCGTTCAGAGATGAGGACGTCCATGTAACCCCTCTGATCGTCCCGCGTCAGCGTATGAGGGACCTGCAACAGGATGTGTTCCAAAAGCTCCGGAATAGCGAACACCCGATGAGCTGCTGAAATATGTAGAGGTTCTTTGCACAGAGGTCGCTGGAGGCGCAAGAACTTGGTTTCCTCTCGCAGGTCTTCGATGATGTTTTTGAGATCGCCATTCACCATCTTCAACTCCTCGCTAGAGTTATGGAAACGCACTTGCTCTACTTTGAGATCGACGTTCTCAGATAAGAGGCGTGCTCTCTCCTGTAACAACTCCTGTCTTTCTCGCTGCCAAGCGTCTTTCGCTCTCTGATGGTCCGTTCGTAGCTGCATAGCACAATTCGCCAGGTGCACCGCCACAACATATGGGATAGTGCGTTCGGGAGTGGAAGCCATGGCTAAGGACTTGATGCACCTGGTGGCGAGTTGCCTTACTTCTCGCGAATTTCACTCAGAGTCGTCGACAGATGGTCCGCGGACGAGTGGCCAGGTATCGCTGCGCCGTGCCGTTTCGCTGAGCTGGAGGCCGGAGACCTTCGCTTCTTTCCGAATGACGATAGTCTCTCGCGAGCTCTTCGTGGATCTCAGCTGGATGTCCGCTACGTACTCTGCCCGGATTATGCTCTTCCACTTCTCGTATCTCCGGCTCGCGCAACGTCGCTGGGGCACCCAGCCTCGAGAAGCGACGCAAGCGAAGCACGAACGTCGCGGCGAGAGACGGCAAAGTGAGGGAGATCTCGGGGGC
Organism: Cercospora sesami; assembly: GCA_013365235.1. Classification (NCBI taxonomy): domain Eukaryota; kingdom Fungi; phylum Ascomycota; class Dothideomycetes; order Mycosphaerellales; family Mycosphaerellaceae; genus Cercospora; species Cercospora sesami. The sequence goes on from JAASLG010000113.1 coordinate 31,186, forward strand.
ATGTGTTGCTGCGCGGAAATAGGCCTGTGCAGCAAGATAAAATTTCTGGTGCTCGAATTCGGTCGTCTCGTGGAACCTGGCGTTGCGTACACCTCAGTACTTCTTGGGTATCCCGTTGCGTAGCGGACCTTCGCCAGATATATCAGTAGAGCTGTATCAGGAGGCGGCTAGTGCAGGCTGCGAATGTGCGCGGGAGTCTTATCCGCGGAATTTGGCGGGATTGATTGTTTGCGCCTCTAGATGTTGCGTGAAACTACTGATCACTGCCAGCCAGGTCGAAGAGCGATAGTCGTCGAAGCTGTCAACGATCTTTGGGATTCGAAAAAGTCCAGAGGTATTCCGCTTCCTATAAGCAGGCGTTCGCTAGGCTTTGGCACCGCTGCTTGAAGCTATACTTGCAAAGGGCAGTTTATGCTGGTGATGTACGCCTTGCCCCGCACCCTCCGCCGGAGAGGCTCTCATGGCGTGGTGTGTACTTCAGACTCGTAGTTTCGCAAGCGCTTCTCGGAGGAATCCTCCGCATTGGACATATTCGAAAATCTGCAGCTAGGAATGTAAGTCGTAGAGCAGATCAGTCATCAATCATTAGTCGAAACGCCATTCTCTCTCACAATCCTCATACCGCCCACTTACCACTCCCCTGCGCGTGTGAACGAGATCCGAGTAGAGCAAAACCTGTACAAATCTGCTGCGTGAGGCTATTGTAGCATACCAGAGCGCGCTGAACCACGCCTCCGTCTCTCCAACACCCTTCTGTATTGCTTTCTCCACACATCACACTCCATCCTGTGACCCTCACCACTCTATCTCATTCTCATCTTATCGTGTTCTTTACGAGCTCTCCGGGTACATGGTCTCCTTGAGGTTGATTCCAAGCTCTTCCCGGATCCCACTGAGCTCCTGAATGTACTCGTCATACTGTCCCTTGTTCTCCACCTTGGCCTTGATTCCTGTAGCGCACATCGTCAGCTCCATACCTCCAATCTCTCCGGCACATGGTGTGATTTACCCTCGAATATTCTCACGGCAGTTGGGTAGTCATCAACTCTTCGCGCAGCCCTCAATGCAGCGGTGATGACGGAAGGAGATGGGACCAAATCATAGGCAAAAGCATTGTTGAGGTTACGCTGCAGCTCGAAAACATCCTGGACTTGCTCGAACTCCTTCTCATACCTGCATTAGATGCATGATTAGCACGTGTGTATCCCGGAATACCACATCTCGTGACCTGGTCCGATGGATGAGGCAGTTTGCGGGCATTTTCCACGCTCTGCCCACTCCCCTCCAGCCATTGACATCCGGGATGGCCCCGGCCGCAACTCTGCATCTTACCTGGCGGTGAATTCCTCAAAGCTCTCCTCGTGGTGTGGGTCATGCGCGTCGTGATCGGCGAATTTTGTGGTCGCGGTGGAAAAGGCAGAGGTGGTAGGGCGGAACTGCGAGACCTGGAAGCTGCGCATTGGGCGGACGCGGCAGGATTGCGCACTGAAGCGCGATGCCCGCGCTACACGAGCGAGGACGGCGGAAGACATTGTATCGGCGAGGAGTGGAGAGGGGGTTGAGTGTGTTGGCGGCGGTGGTGGTGGTGGTGGTGATGTTGCTGGCGCTGGCAACCAAAAGTCTGTGTCGTCGTTCTCAATCCAGCTTGCTCCTAACCTTCCCGCTGGTCCTTGCCAAGGCGCTCGGCTAGAATCCGGCCTTTTGAGTGCCCGTCGCCGACAACACGACGGCGATGTGTTGATGAGTGTTATTCACGTCTATGCGCTTGATACAATGCTATTTTATCTACTGCGACAATGTCTGCCACGCGATTTTTCCAAGCAAGGAAGATCTTGAGCTTGAGAAGCTGCCATCTTTTTCAGCCAATGAGCTTTAAGCTTATGCCGAGCTTACATGCACGTCATGAAAGGCGATGGGACATCAGGAGGTGCTGCGAAGAAAATAATTGGTTCTATATTGAAGCTGGGAGGTAGCATGCGAGGAAGGAGTGCACGCAGGAAATGTATATGTTGCTCATTGCGCATGCTGCAAGTTCAAGGCTCTAAACTAGCCAAATGGATCGATATGTCCAGTATTTAGTCCTTCGGACTCCTGAAGCATAATATCGATACACTTCACGATGTTCTCGGACTTCGGGACCATCGTTGTTCATAGGATGCCGTATACGCCGCCTTGAATAGTGGAGTGCCGGCTAGGGACTGTGCGAACCGCATGTGACTCATGGATCCTTCACGTTGGCACTCATAGAGCCTCAGCAAAAGTGTCCTCGCATCCAATAAAATCACAGCTTCGTAGATCAGCGGAAGATCGCCGGGCTCATATCGTTGCGAATGCAATCAAATGAAACCCGGAGGGCGTAGGATCGAAACCTACCGATGCTAAATGTGGCTTTCTCTTTTGCCATTTCTTTTGCCATTTTGTTGCCAATGGCTCGGGAGCGCCATGCTGCGTTTTTCGTGATCGACAGTGCTGAGGCATCGTCGTAGTCTGGCACCTCCGTGGAATCAATTCTGGCGATCGGAGTGCCGTCGTAGTACAGTAGGTCAACATTTGCGCAGGAGGTTTCCGGTCTTTATGAGTGCGGGACAAGGTCCGACATGACGACCACGGTTCTGGTGTGATGAAAGCACTCAGCCAATTGTTTTCGTCCAGATCCGCAGGTCACGTCGGATTTCTCACAATGTACTTCGCAGTCATTCCGCACAGGCTGGATCGGTCCCTTGGCGCGAGCTGTGTGGCCTCAGACATGGCACCCCCCCATGACTCACCTCGACAAGCACAACAGTCATATACTATTGTAACTCTACCACATCATCATTCATCAAGCCTTGGTAGCTCAGCGGAAGAGCGACAGTCTGATAAGCTGTAGGTCGACAGTTCGATTCTGTCCCTGGGTATTCTCTTTTCCCTTTTTGCCGGGCGTTCGTACCGCAAGGTAGACAGGTCGTGGCGTCGATCAATTCAGGCCCCGATATCTCCTTCTCTGCAAGTCTCTTCGAGGATGTGGACAAGCGGATATTTTCGATATCGAGCTGTGTTGCGGGAAATTACTGCTGTATAGATGTTGACGTGTTCAAGCCGGGCCAGACTTTTGCCAGAGTCGAAAGCGCCAGGAACCAAGCTCTTATAAGCGATCGGGATCCTCATCATAGCCCATGCCCTTCCTGAACCACTTCAACACACCACGAGCTTGCATTTCAGCAGCGAACTCTTTGACCGTGTCGGCTTCATGCAGGCCAGTTGATCCGGAAGTATTGCCAGGCGGATCGTTCTCAGGTCGCATCTCGGCCGGTTTCGAAACGTAGTGAAAGTCTTTGTAGCGAAGGCGCTGCGCACGAAGATCAGTCAGCATCGACATGCAGCTAGCAGGAGCCACGCGAAGGAGTCTGACCTACAGACACAGTGCTCGTCCAGTTCTCTACTCCGGCTCTATGGCCTTCCACGTACATGATGCCAGGGGCGCCTGGGCGAATCAAGGCGTACACATCTTCAGCTGATGCAGCCTGCCGGAGTTTGGCAACTTTCTTCTGAGATCGAATGTGGTGCGTGCGGATGAGAGCGTTCCAGGCTCGGCTGCTGGGGCCTGTCATACTGGCTCAGGTCCGGTCCTTCTGCTTCGACAACAGTATGTATCCGCCATTGGGGAGAAATACAGCTCGAGTGCGCATCAATGATCAAAGGCGGTGGATGTACCGACGAGGTCGATGTGAACCCTTGTTGCCTAAAGTCGTGGGCACTTGCCTGCGAACTCCACTGCCAGCCAAGATCTTTCTCCTCTCTTTCTAACAACATGCCCACCATCGGTAATGCAACTGTGCGTTCATCCTCCTGCAAGCAGTCAAGCACATGCAGTTCATCTCCTCCGGTTCCACATACGCGCGCCTCGCAAGGCCGGCCCCCTCGAATGTGACAAGCAAGATCCACTCAGCTCCAGGCAGAATCCTTAAACTGTCCTCTGCCAGAATCCACGGGTAACAGATATGCACCACTGCAGGGTCTCGTGTACGCCAATGTGATACACCAAGTCCAGAATGGGACGCCTTAGAATGTGCGACAATGAGCGGGCTCAGCAGTGCCAAATACGCGTATATACATTCGCTGCCTGTATGGCTGGCAGATCTCGACACCAATTGCAAAGCGGAGGCTGTTGATCCTTCAGCTGACCAAAAAGTCCGGTGGTCTGGCTTTGTGCATAAGCTAGCAGGATTACGGGCTAACGAACGCCGGCCTGGGCTGATATTACATGCAATGGTAGGCCTGAAGATGGAGAAGCTCGCATCCCTCACGAGCGGTCCATAAGTATATGGTTTACCCCATCACTTTCGCCCCTGCTCCTCATTCATCCCATGAACAGACCCATTTGAACATTCTATTGTTCATCGCACATCATGGGCTTCCCAATTCCCTCAGAAAAGATCGAACACAGACATTACATTGATGGCGAATTTGTCGAATCATCCGACAAAGGCAAATTCGAGCTGAAGTCGCCATACAGCCACGAAAAGATTACCGATATCTGTGAAGCATCTGTCGACGACACGAATCGTGCTGTAGCAGCAGCCAAGCAAGCATTTCCAGCATGGTCTGCAAAGAGTCCTGCCGAGCGTGGCGCTCTCATGAAAGCACTGGCTGGTAAGATCAGAGAAGCACACAATGAGCTCGCGCAACTCAATGCCATGGATATGGGACGTCCGGTGAGATTCACTGCCTTGAGAATATTTGTACATGCCTGACTGGTATTCGCCAGATCTCCACCTACTTCGATGGCTATTTTGCAGCATCACTGTTTGAGCACTACGCAGAGTCGGCCTATACGGCCAAGGGAGAGACAAGTCTAAACTCCCCTGGCTATATTAACATGACTTTCAGACAGCCAATTGGTCCTGTAGCAGCGATCATACCATGGAATATCCCGTAAGACATCTTCTCCAGCTGCTTGGCTTGAGATGTTGCACTTGGAGGCCCTTCCAAGACGCACTTACCTTCTGATACTTTGAACAGGACGCTTTCTTTCGCCATGAAAATCGCACCAGCTGTAGCAGCAGGATGTACAATTGTGCTCAAGACGTCGGAGAAGGCACCACTTACAGTAGGCTCGTCTTGGCTGGTGTAGTTTACTCATGCTAACGTGCATACAGCCCACACTCTGCGCCAAGTTCGCTCACGAGGTCGGCTTCCCACCGGGCGTTATCAATGTCCTCAATGGCCACGGCACTCCTTCGGGCGCTACTCTAGCCAGCCACATGGATATCCGCATGGTGAACTTCACAGGCTCGACCATGACTGGCAAGAAAATCCAGCAGATGGCTGCAGGCAGCAACCTTAAGAAGGTCGTGCTCGAACTCGGTGGCAAGTCACCAGCCATCATCTTCGAAGATGCCGATATCGTCAAGGCCGCCACGGCAACTTCAGCTTCGATGCAAATGCTTATGGGACAGGCCTGTGTTGCAAACAGCAGAATCTATGTGCAAGAATCTGTTGCAGACAAGTTCAAGGAGGCTTTTATAGCCATGTTCAAGGCAGCAAAGAAGGGCGACCCTCTGTTGCCAGAGACCCAACAGGGCCCACAAGCCGATCAGCTTCAGCATGAGAGAATTCAAACATTCTTGCAGGCTGCCACTGAGGGCAAAGGTAAGCTCGAATCTGGAGGCAAACCTGCGCAGGTGGACGGAAAAGGGTACTTCATCGAGCCCACCGTCTATTCCAATGTTGATGAGAACGAAAAGACTCAAAAGGTAAGCAGTGTCACGTACTGATCACAGCATTCAACGACTAACGCATGCAACAGGAAGAAGTCTTCGGTCCTTTCGTCAACATCAACACATTCAAGACAGAGTCCGAGGCTCTCGAGAAGGCCAACGCGACAGAGTACGGCCTGTATGCTGCGGTTTTCACCAAAGACATCAACCGTGCACTCCGCGTGGCTAAAGCTTTCGAGTCCGGTACCGTTGGCATCAATTGTTCGAGCCCGACAATGGCGATGGACATGCCATTTGGTGGCTACAAGGGTTCGGGCCAGGGTAGAGAAGGATATGGTTACAGTATCGAGGAACATTTGGAGCATAAGACCGTGCTGATCAAGATTGATGATGAGGCTGTTTCGCCATTGCAAAGCGATGCACCGAAGGGCTGAGTCAGAACGTGTCGCGACCAGCTTCATGGCAGAACATGGTTGAAAACAGTGAACGACTGGATCAAGATTCACAGCTAATATCTTACCAAGCTACATTTTGTATTCTGATACCCCCGATGTCCAACAATGGACAGGGTAGCGATTAGCCTGAGCACCGACTTTTTCTAAATCTAACTCATGTTCTGTCGCAGCAAGGGCGCGACTTGCTTCCTGCTCGCTGCAAGATTATGCTGATCCCAGAAGTGGTAGTGCAAGAATCCTTCCTTACCCTGTTCCCCGTCGCCATCTTTCGCGTCCTCCAATTGCAAGTCCTGGGCATTCTCCGCAAACTTCTCAGCAGCCTTCTTTCCCTTCTCGTCCAGCGCATACAGCACTAGTTGTCGATGGAAGCCTTCGTCGTTGTTATACGCCGTCATGATCGCAAACAAATTGAGCTTTCTTTCTTGTGCCCACTGCTTGACCACCTCATCAAGCTCCTCATCTCTCTTCCACAGATACTGAACGTTCTGTACCACACTGCTGATGCCCAACTCTAGATCACCTTCCCGCCACTGCTTATAGTCCTTCCTAAGGATATCTCGCAGCGACAGCTCATCGATGTTAGACTTTGCATCATTAATCTCATTGAAGAATCGATCTCGATCATAGTCCTTCCCGAACTTATGCGAGATATTGATCTTTGCTTCCAGAAATCTCACAGCCTTCGTATCGTGCTCGGTGACCTTCTCTTGAGCTTTCATGTTGATGCTGTCGATGAGAATGGAGCCGAGAGCCAATTTGGCGACTTGAGCGTCCCAAGTTGAGGCGTAGGGGAAGTCGTCGATGAGGCGAGAGTCTTCTTGTGCAGAGCCGATTGTGGACGAGACCATGGAGTCGAGCTTCTGCCAGCTGGGACGGAGGTGGTTGATGACGAGGCTGTTGCAGCTGGCGGACTTGTTTATCACGCGTGGGGTCGCGGTGGTGGGGACTTTGCTTTCATCTTCGTGGTGGTCGATGACGGCAACAACGCGCGAGGAGTAAATTTTGCCCAGATCACCCAGGAATGAATTGTGATCGACTAAAGTCCATTCTGTCTTGTCTGCTGGGAGTGGCTTGAGCCCTAGGTCATCGAGAGTGATGAGTTCGGATGGCTTGATGTCTGCATGCTTGAGAAGAGCAGTGAGCTCGGGCCTAAGAGCGAGGTCTGATGCTGGTATGTTTGTCACAGGTATCCATAGCTTGCCAGTGCGTTTCGATTCGAGTTGACTTGATTGTATGTAACCATAGACAAGTGCAGAGGTGATGGAGTCTAGATCTGCGGATTCATTGCCGATGACGAATGAGGTGGGTGTTTGATCCTCGATGGCTTGCTGTAAATATCTCTTGGCTGTGACCAAAAAAGTCCGTACTGACATGCGAGACATGATGACTGCTTGTCTCGATCGAATGTGAACGAATTTGGCAAGTGAGGTGACTGGTTGCACGTGAAACCTGAGGCAGCAGCTGCGCCGCCTGCAGGGATTGTGGAGTGGCGCCTGTGGCTGCACCTTCTAAGCTTCTAGAAGTCCAACTTCGATTCCATCTTCCTAACCTACCCACATTATTCCCGACCCACACCTCACGATCAATTCATTTCCAGTCATCGTTTATCCAAAAGAGAATTCCAACGCCAAGATAGGGTTTTCGTAGGAGCACCCTCTGGCCGAGCGGTCGGAAAAGCACCCTCTCTGGATTCACGCAGTCACGCGAGCTCGACAGCAACGAGAGCGGCAGGATTGTCAGCTGGCAATCAAATTCGCGGGCATCAGGCTTGAACTCGTACCTAGCGCATATCAATTTACCAATCCTGTGCCTTGGCTTCAGCAGGCACGCAAGGTCAGAGCAAGATACCAGTTCCAGCTAGATCAGCAACGCAGAGAGCAAGCCGCAGCACTAAGACAAGAGGAGAAAGAGTATCGAGCGGCATTCGAAAGAGAGTACCTCACCGACCTTGCAGAGACTTGCGCCATCATGGCTGCCAGTGCCGCGCGTGGCAAAAAGGCCCTGGAAGCTGGAAAGTATGAAGATGCGATCCAGGATTATACCACCGCAATTGATGAATCCCCAACTTCGCCAGACTTCTACATCCAACGCTCCATGGCCTACCAGAGAGCAGGAAACTTTGGCGCGGCTCTTGCCGATGCCGAGCAGGGAGTACTGAATGCAATACAGCGTGCAAGGAAAGAGCTTATCACCGAAGCTCAGTTCCGTCGCGGAGTAGCGCTCTACAAACTCGGGCGCCTAGGCGATGCTCAGTTCATTCTGGATCTGGTCAAGCAGCGGGACGAGAAGCACAAGCAGGCCGAGATGTGGATTAACAAGACCAAGATGGATCTGGCCAAGCTCGATGAATACAACGACAAGCGGAAGCTTACCATTGCTGAGATACCTAGCAAGCCAGCAGCAAGACCGGCGGGCATACCCGTACCTCCTGCAGCCGCTGTCGCACCCCAGCAGACCCCAGCAGACAAAATTCGCTACGATTGGTACCAGAATACGGAGAACATCTACTTCACCCTAATGGCTAAGGGTGTCCCAAAGAATCAATGTGTCGTTCATTTTGAGGAGCGCTCCTTTAGTGTGACCTTCCCTACAGGCTCAAATTCAAGCTATGACCTTCATATTGAGCCATTGTTCGCACCAGTCGATCCAGAGAGGTGCATAACGCGTGTCCTCCCTAGCAAGGTCGAAATCATCCTCACCAAAGCACAGCCCGGTGTTAAGTGGCGGAAGCTGGAAAGCGATGAGCCGCAAAAGGACGCTCCTAAGGCTGACAGTGTCGCTGGCGGCGACAATACCGCCGACGATGCAGTTAGGCACGCAGTCTTGTCGGAAGCTTCGAAGGGTCCTTCGTACCCGACCTCGTCAAAGAAAGGACCGAAAGACTGGGACAAGGTTGCGAAGGAGGCAATGCCGAAGAGTGAAAAGCCTGGCGCGGTCGAAGATGATGACGACTATGAAGGTGGAGACGAAGCCAACCACTTCTTCAAGAAGCTCTTCAAGGGAGCCAGTCCGGAGGCGCAGCGTGCCATGATGAAGTCATACACCGAGTCCAACGGTACTGCGCTGTCCACTAACTGGGAGGAAGTGTCCAAAGGCCCGGTCGAGACTACTCCGCCCGATGGTATGGAGGCCAAGCCGTGGAAATAGGAGCAACACGAAAGCGGAGTACCAATCGGCAGCGAACAGCATTCTGAAGGCATTGACGAAATGCTTGAGATGGGTGTGATTGCGTGTTGTGAGGAAAACGAGGATGACAAGAGTGATTGCATTTTGCATGAAGCCAACGCAGACACGGACTCGGAATCAGAATAAGGAGCGTTCTAGCATGGCGTAAGGGTCGGGAAGTATCGGTCAGTCATTCACAGTAATGACATTCATTTTCATGATGCAGGTAGACGCACGTATTTCAGCCCAGTGGGAAGGCGGAGTTGGAGTTAGCTGTTGAACCTGACTTCCAAAGCGGCGTTGACTCGAGAGAGGTCCAGCGAGCCGCGGATGAGCATATCGTCCTGCGCCAGAGTGCTGAATGCGACTAGCAAGGCACTCATGCCCTTTGTAGCCTTGTTCGCGGCGGATATCCCAGTCTCGGTATGACCACGGAAGCCCATGATGTGCTGAAGGTAGTTTTCGCCTGGAACCTGAACGCTGGCTGAAGACGAAAGATTCAAAATCTCATATCATTTCAGATTCTGGGTATCGTGACACAATGCTTCCCCATCTAGTGCTCTCCAAAACGCCTTCGCCAAATCACGCTTTTATAACAGTCCTTTTCTTGCCAATTCGATCTTCCTCAGCGACTCGCCCTCCTTGAATCCGCCTTTGCTAACGCACGCCATACTACCTTCTCCGAACTCGATTTTGTCTTCGGTTTTGGGGAACGCGCAGGGACAGTGGTGTGGGAAGTGGACGCAAGAGAGCGTGTGTGGACAGAGGTATTTATCGCAGCGGGCTGAAAGAAAGCGGTCAGTCTTCAACATCTGCGAGACTATAGCGTCAAGTCTTGCAGTCCCGAATGCGCTCACCTCCTTCGAAGTTCTGTTGGTACCAGTCGCTGTCGCTGCCCATATTCTGTGGCTCTTGATGTTGTTGTTGCTGGCCGAACATGTTGCCGAAGTTGAAGAACTGTGACATGCCGGGAACGACAAGGAGCAAAAGAGCCCCGAGAATCGATTGGAAGTGCATCTTGTTCAGCGACGCTCGTGTCGTGTGCAGCGCAATGGAACGAAGGCAGGGTGAAGTTGCGTAGTTGCGAGCTGTTCACGAGCGCCGGAGAAAGGTCGGGCCGATGTGCAGCGCCAAGATCCTAGCTCTGCTCGAGATTTCTTGGGCTTCACTTCTGACTTTTTGCGACGACAGCAACTGCGACAGCACCTCACCACTACAGACCGCACGAACACTTACACGCGAAAACACTACGAAATTAGTTACCATGCATCTCATGTATACCCTCGATGCCAATGGCAAGCGCGTCTACACCTTGAAGAAGGTCGTCGGCAGCGAAGTCACCAAGTCCGCGCATCCTGCCAGGTTCTCGCCAGATGATAAGTACTCAAGGTACGCAAGAGCCGCGCGGGCGCGACAATAATTAGGCGAGCGCAATGCTGATGGGTTCAATAGGCACAGAGTCACCTTGAAGAAGCGATATGGCCTGCTCCTGACACAGCAGAGTAAGCGACAAAGAGGATGTGTGAACAAAGAATGCGACTAACAATGGAATAGAGGATAAGACCGTGCTCGGACAATAGACCAAGAGCTGGGGAGATGATACGATCTCGCTGTGTGGGATTAGCGATGGAGTTTTGGCGTTCGACTGGAAAAGCTGGGATGTGGTGTACAATCGTGTGGGATGCTCATATGCCGGCGAGAAAGAGGCTGTGAATACAGCTTGTAAGCATTCAGTATACCATTTGTGTGGCAGTTACTGTGAACAATGCAGTGAGTAGAGCATGTGCTTCACTTCGTGGCTCACCGCCAAGACTGAAGTCCACGTGCAATTCACTTTGACACAGCGCTAGTGCTGCCGTCCCAACGTTTACCAACTAAGGTCATTCCAGCTTTGGCCGCACTTGTACCGCTAACTTTTTCAGCCAAGTTTTCGACAGCAACAGCGCCACTACACCTCGCACCGAGGAACTCTGCGTACACCAGCGCCTCAGTTGGCGCCCTATCGACAAAGCATACCAAGCTTGAGAAGGCTACCTCGATCTTACCTCCGCCCTGATGGAGAACTCGCTCCTCGACCGACTCGCGCCCGAACTGCGCAATGAAATCTACAGACTCGTCCTCACGAGTGACCAACCCCTCACAGTCTACGCCTGGGATATTGTCTTCAGTCGAAAACGAGATGCGCCAATGGCCACGCAACCGGCGCTCACCAAAGTCTGCCGCCAGGTACGAGAAGAGACCCTCAAGATGTTCTATCACGCCAATACTTTCCTCATCGAGGTCGATGGCCCTACAATTCGCCCAGACCGGGTCGTGCTCTGCCGTCAGCGAGAAAAAGTAACATCTTGGCTATCTGGACTGGCTCCCGAGACTCGAGACGCTGCCCCAAACCTGCACTTGTCGATCGACATGGGTGATGGAATATATGAGGATGTGGCAGAGTGGAGAGATTTGTTGAATGCACTACACGAGTACGGCTATTATGGGCGAGCTGGCGAGAAGCAGAAGATGAAGGTGACTGTCAGCTTGTATTGCAGCGTGATGCAAAGCTACTATCGAGAAGGGGGTCGAGCTCGTGCTGCAGGCTACATGCAATTCCTGGAAAATGAGGTGGCAGCAAGCTTCGCTGCTCGTGGCATCGAAATTGAGACACGTTGGCCGGTGATTGACGGTCACTGAATGGTCGTGTACGGCGGGGAGTTAGACTCGTTGGAGCAATGGAGTACAGAAAGACCTGGTCTAGCAGAGAGGGCAACTCTGGCGACAGGTTTCACGGACTTCGTTGCCAAGTGGTGCTTTGACGCCTCAATCGGCTATTGGCCTTAGATCGATTGCGTTTGTATTGAGATGGCGTTTGCAGTGAGGGGTCCTCGTTCTTCAGATTCCAAGCTTGTGCGCACTCCGTCACGGAACTTCTTACCTGAAATCTCGACAGCACCACCTTTAACTCAACGCCGCGCCATCAGAGCTGGTTTCCATCAGAGAGCACTCGCCTCATCAATTCCGCATCAACTCATTATCAGGGCCGCTTGAGTCCGCAGTTATCGGTTCGACCGCAGCACCGATCGCCATCAAAATGGAGAACTCGCCGCTCAACAAGCTCTCCGCCGAACTGCGAAACGAGATTTACCAGTTAGTAGTGCTAGCCGACAAGCCCCTCGTCGTCTGCAAGAAGCACCCTACGCCCGAACTCAGCGCCATACAGCCACCACTTACTCTAGTCTGTCGCCAGATCCGCGAAGAATCGCTAGTCATGTTCTACCACGGCAACAGCTTCGTCATGGAGCTCATCACAACCACGTTTTGAGGAGACTATCCGACGACCGACAGCATCCACCAGAGAACGAAGGAAGTCTCAGCTTGGCTACAATGCACGAGCCAAGAGCATCACGATACCATCAAACACGCAAAACTGGTCATCTGTAAGCCTATGACCGAGGCTGTTGATTACACAGACTGGCAACCGCTCTGTGAGGCGCTGAAGCAATGCGGCTATGCTTGCGATGGTGGAATGCAGAAAGTCCATGCGGTCGTGCACAATATCACCGACGCCTATGACTATGCGGATTATGAGTATTTCTGGAGCCCAAGTTACACCGGCTCGCAGATTTTCGCCTTCGTACAGGCGGAAAAGGAGGACGAGAGGCGATTCTTCAGTGATCTTGGATTGAACGTCGAAGTTAATCTTACGTTCATGCCATGTCTGCACTTTGAGAGATGCGGGAACTGTGAAGGCATGCTGGACTTATCGAGCGCTCGGGTGCATGAGACACAGTAAAGGGGCTGAACAAACGAGTACTTGCGCACCATCAAGGATTGGCTGTACGAGCTACGTCAATTTTTTACCCTTCAAGAAAGCCCTTGAGGTGAAACGCCTCCGATGCATGAGACTTCGTTTAACCTTACAACGAAGAGCTATGATGGGCTAGGGCTCAAGATTGGCGAGGTCATTAGTCGTTCATGGAGGACGAGTAGTTTGGGCGCCGCGAGAAAGGTCTTGGCACAATCACTAGAGGCACATGAGTGAATTGCGTTGCCGGAACCGGCCATTCACCTCCGGCGACATAGATCTTCCATATCATTCAGAGCCATTCACGAAACTTCTCTTTACTAGATCCCAGCTGCCTCCTTAGTGCTTCACAGACTCAGCCTCAGCAAAGGCCTTAGATATTGTTCAGCTTGCCCCCAAGCCTTAGCTCACCAAGTCGAGTTCCGCGAACCTGTGCCCGGCGACGGTCTCGAGCGGCTTCTTCTCAATGACCCTCGCTGAATTCCAACACCATGGACAACTCACCACTCGAGAAACTCCCCGCCGAGCTGCGAAATAAAATCTATCAATTAGTCGTCTCAGCCAACAAGCCCCTGACTGTCTGCTCTCGATCCCCTGGATACCACAAAGCTATTCAACCACCGCTCACCCGCGTTTGTCGCCAGATTCGCGACGAGAGTTTGACGATGTTCTACCACTGCAATGACTTTGTTTTCGAGGTCATCTCAGCAAAATGCTGGGGAGATCTCACATGCGAAATCTCCGATGGAATGTGCGAGATTGAGCAGTGGCTAGAGTCTACGAGCGAGAAGAATCGCGCGGCTATCCAGAACCTACTTATCGTATGCGGCTCGGACTGTGGCGCGCCTGACCGCAAAATAATGTGGCAGCTTCTGGCATAAATACTAATGACTCATGGCTACGGCGGAACAGGAGAGCAGAGAAACAAGCTCAAGTGCACAATTCACGTCCATCTGGTGTTTGAGTTTAGGCTGTTTGTGACCCTGCCAGCGGGCACAGTTCTGGAAGCTTACCGTAAGGAACAGGAGGCAAAGTCAAAGAAGTTGTTCGGAGACTTGGGCTTCGATGTCCAAGTCACTGCGGAGACGATTGCTCATTGATGAGGGAATGGCCCAGTGATGTCCTAAACGCGCGGTTTGAGGAACATGTCGTGGTTACATGCTACTTCTGATAGGGTCCAGAAGCTATCCAGCTCTTCCTTTCAATACCCAACAAGACCCAAATGACTGGGACTTCTCTCCAGAATGAGATTGATGAGCAGCACACCTTTCTCTGGAAACGTGAATGCTTCTCAATTCTCGAACATCGCAAGGAAGCACACCTTGCTACGATGACATAGCATCTTCTCAGCTTCCGAGAGTCTGTACTGCCGGCAGCATGGTCTGCGGGACTGTCGGAAAGCTGGCATTCCTAGGTGGAGTCGGTTGCGAAACGTGAGTTTGGTCTCCCAGAAGTCAAAGACTTTTCGGCGCTTTTGCCAAGCGAAGCGGTTAGTTAGCGCTGCGGATGGCTGTCTGAGATATAAAAGCGTGTAGAATGAATAGCCTGCTTATCTGCAATCATTGCATCTGATGTGGATAAACTCTTTGAACATAATACCACCCGTCTCCTGCCGCATCATAGAAACAAACCGCAGTATCGCTATCCAACCGGAACCTCTCAGTACACCTCACACTATTCTGCATCAAAGGGGTATAACTCGTCTGTCGAATCCGACTCTGACTCTCCGCATACTGTCTCAATTTTTGTTCCAAGGCACTCTGAGGGGGCACAGCTGATTTCCTGATTTGTAAAGGCGCCACAGGCTCGAAACTGAGCACTGTATTGCACTCGCTGCTGAGGGAATGCGTGTTCGCAGCACTTCCTGTAGATGAGTCAAAACTCATTTTCGATCGCGGTTGGTCGGGCAGAGGTACTGCATTGACGGGGCTGTGTTGAATTGTTGATACACTGCCTGAGCTGGAGCTCCGACTGCTCGAGGTAAGTAAGGGCAAGGGATTGGCCTTGGGTAACACCTGGGATTCGCCTGTTGTGTCTCGGCTGTAGATGCTGGAGAAGGATGCTCGTCTTCGTGAGAGGACGGCCAGGTTGGCGGAGGAAAGCGCTACTGGTGTCGGCGGTAGTAGGTCGAGTGTATCGTCGCTTCGACCAGGCCTGACAGGTACAGGACGCGAAAACGAGCGAGGCGGATATATAGCTCTATGCATTGTGCTGCCGGCATGCAAGCGATTCGGGAGATAAGCTGGTAAAGGTGGTAGAGGTGCGGCTGGTGGCGAGGGCAGGTACAAGCTTGTGTGGGAGCGGATTGAGGACATCGATGGTCGTGCGTGCAAGAGCGAGGGAGGTACAGAAGCTTTGCTGCAACTGATATCCGGTTTCGTTGGCTTCGGCGGCAGCCATGATTCGGTGACGACCGGCATAGGTTCATGCTCCGCTTCTCTTGAAGTCATCGCTTTAGTCGAAATCGAGGTTGATGAGCGGCACTTGAATGACATTTCGGAAGGCATTGCCCGCAGAGCTCGCTCCTTGTGGGCCAGGAATAAGGGTAGCAGTTTGTGTTCTGGCACTATTCCGAGCAGATGGCATCGATTCGCTCCGCTTACTCGCCGCATGAGTAGGATGAGGATAAGCGCCGCGATCCTGTCGAAATCATTAGCATGAGCACAAGCGCCCGAGTCACTGCGGATCGACTCACATGCCGATGAGGCCTGTCAGTATGGCCACTCGATTGATGATGCACACATGGCCATGATCCACCAGATTCATTCTTGTTGAGGTGAATCCAAGTGTGCACAGATGTTGTCTCGCCGCAGTAAGCGTAATGCACAGCCCACTGGCTATTGTCCATATCGTGACCAGTATTGGCAAGGTGTGCGCAGCAAGCGACTGATAGCCATCAACTCGTTCCTCATCGACCATGTTCCGGGCTCTCGTACGTAGGTGGGTTGCGATGTTTTGCAGAAGAAGGTAGAATAATGATAAGATGCCCTGCAGGATGTGTCAGACTTGTTGTTCAGCAGCCCAGGTGCAGTATCTCTTACTGCCACTAGATACATCACCGCAGAAGGAATCGCTTGTGTGTCTATAGCTCCGATGACCAGGAGGAAGATCGTGCTTGCAACGACGTACAAGGCCGCCCACAGAAGTGCATCTTGACTGACAACAATCGTGATCCGCCCAAGCTGGTTCCTTCGCGCTCGTGCCGGTTGTAGTTGTTGCAAATCGCGTGATTCTGATACGCCCATGTCCGAGGTCTTTCAGCAAAGTCCGCAATGACGACCGAAGGTCCGTGAGTCTTCGCTGTTGGCAAGTGATTGCTTGTGATCTTGCTGCGCGGATTTCTGAGTGCTGCTGGTAATGATGCTGTGGATGAGGCGTAAGCTAGGCAAATGCAGTAGACAACGATCTGATCATGCATAGAGTCGTTCGCGATGCTGGTTGGACGCGTCCGTGACTCCTTTGCCAGCCATCGCATCGAACCGTACTTAGCCTGATAGGTGAAATCTGGGAAGTGGTTGCATGAACTACATTCCAGCGGCGGTGCGACGCGAACATTGGAATGCAGCTCGCGATCGATGCTGCTCCAGCACTCCTCACTACTCACCACAGCCAGAGAAACGCGCCCTGCACACATATCGAACAAAGGCGCAACATGAGTAGCCGCAGAAACGGAGAAGGCAGTCGAAAGGAGGGTCAGTAGCAGCCAGGACTGCACGAAAGATTAGCGTTCGCAATCACCAAAACCTGGCCAGATTCGACGTTGAGCGGGATCGCTGAGCCATGAATGCGCCTCTGCATCATCCACTGCGGAAAGCGCGTCTCCGCATGAGACGCCCTGGATTTCGACGCAGCAGTAGGCGAGAGACAGCCTCTTAATCGGCTTGATTCCACGCCTTCCTATGCATGAGGGGTCCTCTGGGAGATCACACTGAGCGCAGTTGTGCTGCCTGAAACCCTCTTCCCAGGCTTGAGGGCCACGTATGTGTGAAGAGCTGCATCGAGAGCGCTGATGTTCAGGTGCTGTTTGGCAGCATGGCAAGACTGCTTCTTCCATTGGGTGCTGATGCCTCAGGATCTTGTGTGAGAAGACACGCGCCGCGAAGGCGAAGCATGCCAACGGAAGATCGTAGCTCGGCGGCGGGCGAAACAAGATCCGATATAGACGATGTTGGTGGCAGAAGAAGCCGGTGCTGGAGAAACGTGAGGTGAGGTCGTCGCCATCATCCTGGTCGAAGTTTGGCGGGCCGCAACCCATGTCCGGGTGGTTGCTCTTCACGACATCTCCACAACACCGCGACTTTTCGAGCGTCACCACTCCGCGCGCGCGCCGGCGGCCTTTTGATCATGGCCATATCGAGCATCACCGCTACAAAACACACACCAAAGCCTCCGTGAGCAAAACCACACCTGTCGTTCATTCCGAGCACAAAAGCAGAGGATCCACAGCCCCATCGCAGCATTCGGGACGAAAGTGGCTCAGCAACAAGCCTTCGAGCCACGCAAGCTGAGAAGCGCTTCCCTGTCAGAGGCGCCGAATCTGTCTCGAACTGTTTACTGCTTATGTCTGAGACAATAGCCTTATAGAAGGGCGAATTCCATTGCCGGCCTCTTCTGCAGTTCTCACTGCTCTCTCAAAGTTTGCTACGTTGCTGCCTCGAGCAACTCGAACATCAAAATGCGGATACCACAGACGAAGCTTCAGCGGGTGAAGGCAGGCACTCACCTGTTCCAGAGTGTGCTGGTCTTTGTGGCAGGATGCCTCACTTTGGCTGTCATGACCAAGTCGGGTGGATATGGCGGGCAGACTGCTTTCTACTTTGCACTGGTACGCACAGCCTCCAACAACAGATATCTATGGAATAGACTGACCAGATCACAGTGCTTCTTCACAATCCCCGCAATCATCTACCAGGTCATGGTGCCAATGTGGTCGCGTGCCTGGCGCTTCAACAATGTCTGGGCAATCGCAACCGTTGACGTCCTCTTCGCCATCTTATGGTTCGCCGCTGCCATCGCTGTGGCAGTATGGAATGGCCAAGCAATCTCAAAGGGCAAGACAAAGACCGACACGAAATCCGACTCGAACACGGATACACCCAAACGCGCCGACGAAGTGATCAAAGACGGATCTTGCAAGTCATTCGCATATGGTAGTGTCAGCAAATGCAACGTCAGCAAAGCCACTGTCGGGCTGGGAGTCGTGATGTTCCTGCTTTTTGCACTCACAGCTGGGATTGCGATATACGCTATCAGGCAGCACAAGAAAACGGGCGCCGTGCCCATCAATGAGTTCAAGAGAAACCCAGCAGGAAGCGCAAGAGATTCGGACTCGATCACAGACAAGACAGCAGACCCATGGTCAACGGATACCGAAGACCTGAACGGCAACAAAACCGACAGGTTCGGCCTTGGGCAGACTGCACCGACTGCCGACCGGGAAGGCTTGCTTGGGGCAGGAGGTCACAGAAGAGGAGACTCAGACACATACTCGCACACAGATGTCAAGGGCATGGCGCATCCTGGAAGAAGAACAAGCTATCACTCGACTACACAGACCGCCTATGCACCAGCGAGCTATGACGACCACATGGCACCGTCCGCCTTGAGTCCGACAGGCTATGATCCAGCAAACCCGAACGGCCACCTCCAGTTCCCGGAAGCGAACTACAATGCGTTACGATAGTGGAGAGGGCTGGCAGTGGCTTGAGGAGTGACACGAGTATCATGAAGTGTACGGCAGAATGAAAGACTACGTTTGACCGGTCTTGAAGCGACCATGAACCTTATTCGAGCGAATGTATGAAAGGGACCAATGTTATCCCATACGCCCCCGAGATCCAGACACATGACACTGAGCTCTGGGCCCATTGACTTACTACATGCCATTCGACTAGCATGGATGTTTTTGCAGAGTTGTTCGTATGACTACAACAAAGATCACGCATGACTGAAAACGGTCACTCTGGTACTAATGCACGCCGCCTGGATAGACCATGAAATTCAGAACCATGGCTTCGAACCTGCCACGCCTAACACTAGACCGACGAGGCAAGGACTATCAGGTACCGAAGGCTGTTCCTGACTAACCTGGCGTGTATGGTAGTTGACTGTTTACATCCTCGAAGTCCATGTTGACTTGCAGCATACCATACCCTCTTTACCAAGTTGCAAACCTGCTATCAAGAATAATAACAATCTTAAGAGACACTATCGCTAATACGAAGTCTGCCTACTGGAAAACAAATGACAATCATGGATCCTTCCGATCTAGCAACAACGCTTTCAAAGGTCGACTTACAAGCAGAAGACAACGACCAACCACTGCAACCAGACAACAAGTCGAACGTCACGACCAAACCAGAACCACCCAACCTCCTTACCCTCCCACCCGAAGTCCGCCTCCAAATCTATGCCCACGCAACCTCCAACCTCATCGGCTCCTCCCTCGTCCGCCTACACTCCGGCCGCCTACAATTCCGCCTCGCATGGCCCCTCTCACCTCTCGACTACCGCTCTGAGCAACAACTCTCGATTGACGCCATTGCTTCCACTTCGCAACAAATCCGACGCGAACTTCTGCCGATCATCATAAGGGGGTTCATTGTCAAGTTCCCGGCTTGGACGCCGGAGTTTAAGGTTCAATGTATGCATTGGATCGAAGATGTGAGCGATTTGTTTTGTACGTGTGTGGATTGGATTTGGTTGGAGGGGTTGTATTGGAGGGTTTCGATTTTGCTGGGGAGAGAGGAGGGCGGGAGGAGGAAGGGGATGTGCGGGGAGGATGAGAGGGCTAGAGGGAGGGACGTGCATATGCATGAGGTGAGTTCTTTTTACTTTTCTGGTACTTGGATTTGGTGTTGGTTGAGTCGCGCCGGGTGATTTGATACTAATGTGAATATGAACAGGGCAGTCAGAGTTTTGAAAGGAACGCCTTCGTCATAAGAGTCGATTTCCAGAGAAGTGCTCAGGAGAGGGCTTTGCGCTGCGCGACGCAGACTATTGACTTGCTTGAGAGGTTGCTCGTGGATTCGGAAGATGGGACAAGTCTTGGGAAGGCGCAGATGGGAATTCTGCTTCGTGAGACGCCTTTGACTGGGACGGAGCAACATAGGGTGGAATCGACCTAGACTGTGAATTTGGTTTGAGACCTGCTGAGCGATTGTTAGGGTGCATATGGTGTAGTCTGTCATTTTATAGCGAAGTAGCAATTGCTTGGTAGCGGCATTGACTGTGTTCATAGCGCCGTGTCATGCAATTTCAGAATCGACCTTAGCGGCAGGAAGAATGCTTTTGCGCAGCTTGTAATAAGTACTCTGGTTCCGTACGAAGAAATTGTCGCCAATGGTTGCAACTTCCAATGCTGCATCTTTTTGCAATTCGATGTCATCATTTGCTCTGGCTGAACCCCCACCCCC